>OMNV01001731.1:5310-43552 GCA_900303265.1 Brotula barbata
TCCCACCCCCCCCATGGTAAACAGTACACATACACATTAATAAATCTATTTACCAAATTTACCCATCACAAAAGTAAATGTAAACAGTGTCCACTGTTCCTATGTGTACGGTCTGGCCCAGTTGTGCCCCAGACTTCAGACAGCAGTGAGCAGCCGGCCTGCTTAAGTCGAGCTTGTATGAAGGGACTTAGACTGAGGGGCCTTATTGATCGTCCTCTATGAGTGAAGTCCAGGCATTAGTTCCAGCAGGGTGAGTAGACAGCTGTCCATGAGCCACTCTACTGGGCCTACATAGCAGGGCTGAGTGGAGCTGGGATGTGCACTTTTGATTTTGATCTCCCCAACATCACTTCTATTGAGCGACGTAGTGTCCTGTGCTTTACTTGCTGAGAGAAGCACTTGCTGAGGCCTAGGTGGAAGCCCGGATACAAACCACCATTGCATTATCCCGGTTGCTGTTGACAAGCTCGTGATGATGGATCTTCCATGGTCCACTGAGGCCGAGCCCTAATCATTGCTGTCATCTACTGGCAACCACCATGTCCACTGAACACAGCAATCATAGGTTAGGTTATCGTGGCACACAGGGCTGGGAGTCCCAGTGTTTCTTATCTAAGGTGTGTAAACGAGGACGGGGGTCTGCCGGACACAAAGGCCAATCTGCCCAGAGAGCAGTCCACTGTTCCATCTGTGCTCAAGTTTTCTGACAAAATTCTAAAAGATCAAAACAAACTTTTCTTGGGCATTTAATAAGGTTAGGCGCCAGTTAACACGACCCTTAACTTGATGATTTCAAGGAAAACTAAACAAGGAAAGCATGCTTTGTCTAGCACATTAAATCTACTGTATTCGATCATTTCAACAGTCACGGGGGCCTTTGTGTGGCCGCTCCCAGCTTTGAATGTAGGCACCTTAGTCGTATTATTTTTTTTGTTTTGTTGCTGTACTGTGTGCTTGATGCAACCCCACTGACATCATTTTATTCAAAATGATATTGTTCTGAGGGGCTTACCCCTGGATCTTCTTGGACAGGCTTCTTTCCTGATACCTCTGAGACTCTGAGTACAAAAACGGGTACAATTCCCATGGTGATCTCTTGCTCGCTTCCTCCTTTTGTTCTACAACGTGGCACCTGTGGGTTAATCCAAATGAAAAGCACTGATTTTTACTATCATTTCCGTGTATCATTAAAAACAGCAATACTTTAACTGAAAATCTCAACCGAATTAAGCACAAGCAATGTCAGCCCTGACATCTGGTGGTTATTACAGGCATTGCATCCAAACTGCAAAAAGAATCAGCATTTTTTTTAATGCTTAAAAACTCCCCAGGTCGAGTATTATTAACAAAACACTATCTTGCCCAATTGTTCAACCTTAATAAAATCTTTTAGGAATTATTTCCCAATATGTACGCACCATTAAATGGAAGACAGCATTTTCTTGGCTCTCAGCAACCTTCGTCCGTCCTCATAGTCATCCTGGTCCACACTGATCAGGAGGCGGACACCCTCTGAGCCTGCCGCCATCCTCAGTGAGTCTGTAATAAAGACACCCTTCAGAGCCTCCAGCAGGGCCCCACTCAGGTAGTCCCCCCAGAAGGCCTCCAGGTTGTCCAGCTCAGTGAACTTGATATCGCAGACAATGGAGCCCAGGTCTCGAGAACGAAGCAGAGAGTTGGCTTGGCTGAACAGCTCAAACTGCCGCTCCAGGGGTTGCTGCTTATCCGAAGAGACACTACTCCGAAGAGCTGACTCGTGTTCCAGGTACTCGGCCCGGACACGCAGACGGATATCTGATAATGATGGGAGGAGGAGGATGAGACAGTGGTGTAGAAGGTGAGGGTGAGGTAAAGGGGCCGAGTACAGGGTGAGTAATGGTTAAGAGAGTAGAGGAGAAAACGAGTGGAGGGAATCATATGAGGAAAGTGGTTAAGAGTAAAGAAAGTGTGGGAAAAGATTTAAGTAATGGAAATGGTGAAAAAGTGAATAGAGGAAACATCGAGTTGAACAGGCCCATGTCATGACAGACGTAAAAGAGAAGGGTCATGAAGACAAATAAAAAGGAAGAGAGAGGACAAGACAAAAAAAACAGAGTTCATGAGAGTTCAGGGTCATGTTCAAGCAGTTTCACACAGGAGATTGAAACGGTAAGCTGACTGGCTCCGCGGAAAAAGGCATAAAAATAATTCAGGATATTTCCAGCAACGGCGGTGATGCAGCAGTGCACAGAAAACAGCTTATTATGCAACGGAGGGGCAGACTGTGTATGTTGGTTTAAGCGCCGCTGCTGCAAACCCTCTTTGGAAATCTGGTCTCATAGGAAGGAATTTGCCATTTTAGAGCGTCAAGAAAAACATTCAGCGGTGTAATCCGTTTCGTTTTTGAAGCCCATACTAGAATTCTAAGTTAGTGTTATTATTGTTATCATTAGGGTCAGGTATGTAGAAGAAACCCATTCTTGTGACATTTGGGATGACACTCTGCGTGATCTACATCTGTCGTGGTCTGCTGCCAGATTTATTTGGCAAAATCCAAAGCAATTTTTGTGTTAAAAATATATTACCTGCAAAACGCGAGGAGTAAAGAGGAGCAATGCAGACAACTTGGTGAAATCAACGAATTCTCAAAAACCCCGGGGAAGTTTGTGTTCCAGCTCAGCTTTAAGAATGCCAGATTCATTCTGATCAAAACACAATTAAGGCTGAGAACAGATAGCTGCTGGAGATCCACAGAAACAGGATTGGCGGTCATGCAACAGCACAAAGGTCAGAGGATACATACTGTACTGAGCAAGAGCACCGCTGAGATCGTCCCCCATGTCATTATCCCAGAGCTTGGAGTGGAAAACAGCTGCTGACGACTTTTGCTGCAACAAAAATCCACCTCTCCCACTCAAACTCCTTTTCCAGAGCCGCACAGAATTTACCACCAATGACATCCAAAACCCCATAAAGCCCAAAAAATGGGTCTCAGTGGAAATATCTTGACTTCAACATAAAGCATCTCATCAACATCGGTAAAAAGTTAAAATGTTATACATGTGAGATTTTTGTTTCCAAATGTGAACAGCATATCGTCATAAATGTCCTTATGTCATTCAAAGGCAAAATTATGAATACACAGCACACACTTATAACTCTTCATCAAAAGAGAGCACAGTGGACCCAGGTGATTTACTAAATGCTCAACAAATGAAACAAAAATTTGATGACTGGTTAACTGAAAATATTATTCCACTAATAATTGGCACTCCGACTAAAGAGTCACATTCACTCTGTCACCATTCATATTTGTTTCTGGCTATGGGGAATATTTAAAGACTCATGAGGGATAAACTTTGGAAAATGCCAACATTAGAAATGCAAATGTTGAATTAGGACATTGATTTTGCATCTCTTAACATTTGTAAGCGAGCGAAAACCAAACAGTGGCTTTTGCTGTCGAGCCGCACAAAGTGGTAATTGGGATTCTATGAAAACAGGAAGTGTTTAAGAACATACAGCTATGTAAATACACATCCAACTTAACGCTAATGTCACTAACTAACGTTGCAGAAACATCAATTAATTGTTGCAGAAGGAAAGCATTCAATTACAAAGGTATTTGTTTTTCCTTATTCAGAGCACTATGATATAATATACAAACATAAGATACTGAAATTGTGACGTTTTATTCATATGAAAGGACAATATTAATGGACAATAAATGAAGATGTACACCTCACCATACTAAACATGACTATCCCAAGGATTCGTGCATCTCCACCTTGTAAGCATGGTGACAAAACTATCACAGACTATAAAATAAACATTTGTACAAAGCTGGCAGAATACTGAGGAGCTCTAAACTTTGGCTTTATTTGACAATATTTCTAATGGATACAGTGAAGTACGAATTTAAAGCATAATTAACAGTTTGACCTTTTGGATCATTACACTGTGTGGGGGCTGTGACTGTGATAAACACCTGCCCTTCATGCAATTACGGACTTTATGGATGACCTTCATTTCTGCCATCGCATTTCACAGCGAGCTGGATGGAGGTGGAGAGAGTGGCACAGAGGAGAGGGCCATTTAAAACCACAGAAACACAGTGATAGTCATTTTGTTAGGGTTACAGAGCACTTCACGCTTCATCAGACTCAGAGACATCCACTTAGACAGGACATTAGGAGGCACAGCTTTCATTTTCTCCCTTTAAACACCAAGCCCGTTTGGCTTCCTCCATCACACCCTACCAAAAAAAAAAAGTTTAAGCACCCATTTACGAGGAGTCACTTGGCACGGAGAGCTTCAACTCTTTATCGATCCGTTTTTCTGCTGAACGACTGACCAAGAGAGTGGAGAGTTAGGGGAGCACTGAGAGATGGGCAAACAGAGCTCTCTTGTTTCCCCTTAGACAAAAATCACTCTG
The DNA here is from genome assembly GCA_900303265.1 of Brotula barbata. NCBI lineage: Eukaryota > Metazoa > Chordata > Actinopteri > Ophidiiformes > Ophidiidae > Brotula > Brotula barbata. The sequence goes on from OMNV01001731.1 coordinate 9,725, forward strand.
TACCATTTTGCGTAGTTTGAGCATTTAGTGTTCGTTCTCTCCCTCTCATTGTGTGGGAGGATAGTGTTTTCCTGAAACACAGGTTGGTCTTTTTTGAACTGCGAACACAGAGGAGAGAAAGAGAGAAGAGACAAGCAAAAGATGGGTTGGATATCTGTTGAACGGGAATATGTTTTTCAAGAACAAGCAGGCATGGAAAAGCACTCACTTCTATTAAATGTAATGAAGTCGGAGTCAGGGCTGATTACTAACATGTAGGTTAGTAATCAGCTCAGAGCCATCTTTATAGTATATCCATAATATATCCATAATATAACAAGGTAGACTCGAAGTAGGATATTACCCTGACCCCTTACCTAACCTTCACCAACAATTTATTTAAACCCCAACCGTAACTTGAATCCTCAGTGCCTGTCGTTATACGTAGGGGCCTTCACGGGCACCGCATTGGATAGCATAAAACCACGACTGAGCTGAAGTTACATACGCCTTATGGGCATTTGTAACAGCAGTTGTCACTGTCAGAATATAATTGAGACACTTCACTGAAAATGATCTGAGAAATGAATCATGACAGGAAGGAGGATATTCGAGGTCTGTGTGAATGCTAGAGGCCAACATTGGACTGAAGTACTCCATCTATCTCTGCACCCTCGTGACAAACGCACACTCAGGGCTCACACGGGGCGCAGAGATAAGATATAGCAGGAGCGTCCCTTAGCAGAGCGCTGCTGGGTTATTTTCCTCAGAAATGCCCCAGTAAAAGTTACACATGAGCTCATTCAACAGCTCCTTCGGCAGCCATTTTAGATTCAGTTAAAGCGGAGCGGGGGATCACAGCGTGTACATTTTGCATTTCGACAACTTCTCCACCGATAGTTCATATGACATCATATTCAGCCAGATTGGACGATTATGACCGTAGTTGTTTGAATCTCTCGATGCATTACGTGAATCACTGCAGGTAATGAAACTAAGTAAGTAGGATGAAAAAACAATGATCTCAAAACATTTGCTGCACAAGGGAACAATTGGCATTTTTCACAAACATGGCCAAATTATTTTGACTTCATCTTCACAAGCTCAACAGAGGATTTTTTTGTCCTGGGTTAAACCTCGCAGGAAGCAAGCAGTCTTGTACAAATCATGACTCCTTAACCAGTATTGACAAACCAAGACTACAACCACAGACCAACCTAAACCATTGATAAACCCACAAAACATAAGCATTTGATGGGTCTTGTTTGTTGTTGTACACAACCAGGGAATAAGTGCTTATTGGAAATGCGGCTCAATCTAAGGCATGGAAATCCCTTCAGGCGACCACTCACTTGCAAACATTTCATCGGAAGACATCACACATCTCCCCAACTGTAATTCTGCTCTTGATCCTTGTACATTTTAGTTCAGATGTGACTTCTCTTGTCTCTGAGTTACCAACGCCCCAGACCACACAAGTAAGCTGTAGCTATTTGACTGAAATAGTGAAGGGAAGTTCATCTAACAATAATGACATTCAAACATTAATAAGTCTAGACATCGAAGTGGCCTAAAAACGGCTGAGCAAAACACAACAAGGGCTATAAAGAGTTTAACCTCAAAAAGAGAGTATTCAAACCAACAACTCTACAATCACATTTTGTCCTCGATTCACTGTGCGTGCATCCAAGTAAGACATGCTGGGAGCTTACGTGGCAGAATTTTCACTGGCCAACTTTCAAATACGTTTCAGACAAATATGTGAAAAAATCATTTGGACGCTGGACACGGTTGTGAGTCCAGTTCCCAGCAGGGAGCGGAACTCACAGCAGAGAACTTCAACTAGACCCAATTATAGTGCACAAAAACTGTTTCTAACCATTGCAAGCCAACTCTCCATGATGTCATAATTTATCCCCTTCACTTCTTTACTCAATTAACTTTATGATTTACAATTTACACATAGCTACCTAGTGATTTTATCAAACCGCTAATTGGATAAACAAGCCTAACAACAATCACAGGGGTTTGAAGGGTTGGTGACCTTCAATCAAAACACTTATGTTCAAATCAAGTTACAATCACAATCAGCCATGTTTGAGAAAAGAACCAATCAATTCTCCTTGGTTAAGACCAATGTCACTTTGATAAAGATTCTGAAGGAATATGACAGGATTCAGAAGAAACCAATCTAGCACCATTATAATTATTATTATTATCTACCTAGTGTTGAATTTTTGAGAGATTGTTTGGATGTTAGCGTTAAACTTCAGCATAGGAATTTTTGGAGGTACTTAAGAGTTCTGTTTGTTAATGAACACTGTCAGGTCTGCAAAACAGCCAGTACATTTACATACACTTTAAAACTTATTAATCATCAACTTATTGTTTTACTGCAATTACTAAAATCCATTCGTTTTTTCATGTGTACTCATCATGTGATTGAAAATGGTATGCTTAAAAAGTAAATTTATCAACGCATGTAAATGACTTAATCAGCGCACGCTCAACCATTTTCTCAATTGGCTCGCTTGATACTATTACTATGCACCGCATCATGTACACGCTGAGACAATCAAAATCGTACTGATTCTGAGCATGTGCAGGGCTTAATCAGGCTTTTGTCTAAAACCACAGTAAGCACAAACACTTACTGAGTGCATGTAAACATAAACAACAACAACATCAACAACCCTCATCAGAAACTAGAGGGATATAAAACATCATCTCATCCACAGTACACAAAACTAAAAAAATGTAGGTCAATTTTTTTTTTTTTTACAATACCTTCTATTGTGGGACAAAGAACAGGGCACTATATTAATATACACGAATATGAATATATATGTATATAAACACGCTATACCAATAGAGATGTTCCGATACCATTTTTCCTTTCTGATAACAATTCCAATACCTGGGCTTTGGCTACCGGCCGATGCAGAGCATCGATCCGATACCGGTGCAAACGTTTTGGACCAACTCTGCTCTGGGCAACTGGCACATTATTTTAGTCCTACAGCGAACCCAGTACATGGCACAACAAGTAGAATAATGGTAATGTACAGCCTCTCTGTGACTCTTAAACTTGCTTCTCCTGCTAATTATGGTGACTTTTACTGTAAACCCTTTGTAAAACATGAATAAAAACATACAGAGAATTATGAATGCCATGGAACATTCTTTTATTATCTAGTTTGATATAAATGTTGCCACAAATTTGTATTAGACATTTACTCGAAGAAGAATTGATTGCCTGTTTTTTCAAGCAGCGACGAAGAATTGGTAGCCTGTTTGTAATGTTAAGATGGCTAAACGGGGCAACTCGAAGTAAAATTACATGGTATTGGATCGGTGCATAGACTTGCGTACACGCCGATCCAGATACCAGCATTTTCAGCAGTATCGGTATCGGAACAACTCTAGTATCGGATATAGAGCAACGTGACAGCATCAGTCCCTGTTGTGACAAGGGGGAGGGCCTCTTTTACCTTAGGCATTGGCCCAGTGAGAGAGCACATGGCTGAGAGGAACACACTGCAGTGTGACCAGACTCAGCCTCCACCTCTCTCCATGTTCCTTTGTGTCTTAGGTTACTTGATCTGAGTCACAATGCTGAGTCAACCTGCTGGGATCAAATGTGAATCAAGAGAGCAACATGTTCAGTCACAGGTACATCACTCTGATGTTGAATTGCTAAGCATGGCCTTCAGTCTTCATTGGAATATTATGTCTGAATCATACGGTCCTGGCAGTAAGGATGTGTAACAAACACAGAATGACGTGGCAATTATAATATGTCTTGAATTGGCATGAATTACCAAGTGATCGTCACACAAAGGGCAACTGATGAGCATGTTGGCTAAATCATAAATGACTAAATTATATGATGACAAGCACAACTAGCATCAATCTCTAGTGAAAAGCAGGTAATAGCACACGTCAAACAGGACGCCAATGACTGTTAATATGCTGTAGCTTTCCAATGAGGTTCGATCATTTTTACAATCAAACAGCTCAAAATGATTCATCAGGAAGATTTGTGGGGTTTAGCAGTGGACAAAAGTGACAACTTCATCTGAGGCTGAGAAATTAAGTAGAACAAGGGCTGCATCTAGTGGTGACGGGATGAGCTGAATCACAGAATGACAAAAGGACCAGAAAAACCTACCAGTGTTGCATCTTTAACAGCAGCAGCAGAACATCAGGTTACAGGGGTGAAATAAGGGGGAAAGAATGCCACAAATGTCTACATGAAGAAATGGATGCAGGCAAAGGACCTCCCCAATTTTGCATGTTTTTTTCATTGAGGCAGTTAATAAGATATTCTCAGCATGTTGAGAATATGAGGATGAACAAAGCAGCACACGCAAGAAAAATAATGTTAACCATGAAAGAGAAGTCCACCCACTTCTGAGATTTCACAGTATTTCTGTGCACAAGAAAAACTGATTCAATGTATAATTTAGTGTTCCATGACGTTGCAAATGGACGAAATCATTTTAATGTGCAATCAGTTAGAGATCATCATCTGCTACATGGATAAGTTCAATTGTTAAAGCAAAATTTAGCTAACAAGCAATGACAGGCAAAAGCGTGCCAAATTCATTGTCCATTTACATTTTAATCCCAGTGACATCATAATTTTTAGATGAAGTGCCTTACATGCCTGATTAAATGCATTAAGCACAAAAAAGCCCAGTGGCAAAATTGAATGTTTACTTTAACAGTGAAACACAGGAGCTTTTAGAGGGCTTTTTATCTAGAAAGCTTGCGGACAACAGCCCCCTTTTAGTGGCTTACCGTTAGTGTTTAGAGCTTACTTGTGTGAAAGGAGCATAAATGGAGACACGTTGGAGGTCAGATGTCAAAAGAGATTGAATTTACGAGCTCATCACAAAAAGAACATTCTGAACATGAAAATGTATTTTCATTTTGGGTATTAAACTCAAAGGGTTCACAATAATGGTACAAATCAATTCAAAACTATTAATAGACATGGAAATTACACATGCTTATTTGTCCTGATATTGATGTTTTTGATCTACATTAGTCAAATGGGACTAATATATTTTTGAGATGACACAGTGTCTGGCAAGTAAACTGACACCCAACATCAGCATATTCTACTCAAAGGTCTTCTACTGGCAACTAATTTTTCTTCAAACAAGCAAAATACAGCGGAATTACCTTTTAGGGTGACAACAAGTGTTCATGGTGGTTCAATGCAACAGCCCTTTGATTTCTCCTATAAATAATGCTCCCATTTAACCAAGTTATGCCAACTTTTAGGCTTGATGAAGCGGAACAAACCAATAGGATATTGATATGCATATCACATCTGATGCCCCAACATAGTATTGGCTGATGAACTCAATATTTAAAACATGTTAGTTGGTGGAGGTCGGGTGGAAATGTTTAGGATTACTAAAGCAAAGATTGAGCACAGAGACTACTACATAAAAAATAAATCATTCAAAAACATAACGGGGGAAAAAAAACCAACTAAAAATGACACTTTTGGAAAAGGGAAAGGAAGCAGATGGATTATAGATGGAAGGGCTTGGAGACAAGAGGGTGAAAGATGAAAAACTAAGATGCAGAGGCTGCTCTTACCGCAGGACACTTTGTGTGGTGGTAGTGGTGGAGGCGGCTGCTGGCCCTGTCTGTTTGTTCTCTTGGGCCTGCGGCTCCAACCATTGCCTCTCTTCTTCCTCCTCCTCCTGGGGGCTTGCCCAGGCATAGGAGGGTAGATACCTGACAAAGCAGTCATGGAATTAGGAGAAGAAGCAAACACCATTGGAGCTTCTGTTTATGTTTTGCCTAATTTCTGTTTGTCCGCATTCCACAGCCATTCTTTCTAAGGCTAATTGCTATGACACATACCATCCATGTTTGGAACTGCTGATAATCTGACTAATCAATCACAAGAGAATCAACATTGTAAGTTATATAACAACATAAAGAATTGTACAAGCTTGAATGCTTACTTTATTAGGTACTGGAAAGCTTAAGATTTTAGTAGCACAGAGAGATATTTAGTGGCACACACAAGTGCATGACTAAACATGTTTTTTGAGTCAAAAATACATTGCCTTCTATGTTTTTTGCTAGCTGGCGTAACGCATTTGTGTTTGGTTAACGCAGAATAATTTACCAGGAAAAAATTTTTTTTAGTAGTTGAAAATAACTTAAAAAACTAACTAAATATATTTCCTATTGGGGCAGTTTAAGTGAGCCACGCCATGCCATGTAATGTAATGGCATGGGTTCGATTCCGGCCTGTGCCCTCAGCTGAATGTCCTATCACAATAAAGCAGAAAATGGCAAAAAAAAGCATTTCACATGAAGCATTACTCCAGTAAGAAATTGGTATTTGTCCAGGATGTCCAGGATTTTGTGCCATTTCAGTTTTATTGTAACAGTTTCAATTAGAGAGACACACACAAAAAAAGGACAAAGTGTGGGGATTCGAACCTGTGCTGCTACACTACGTGGCATGGGCCCTATCACATGAGACACCGTGGCGCCCCAGGGTTTGTCTTAGAGAATTATGAAAATGTGGGCTTCACTCATATATTATTTGGCCAAGTTAACCAACAACTGAGTAACAGTAACATCATTTTACAGCTCCGCTAAGCTCTGTGTGTGTGGAGTGGCAGACCCACCCGTGGTGAAACAGAGGAAAGAAACTCAGCACAACCATACATGAGGCAAAATGCAACAGAAAGCTCCCCACTGCACTGAAATGAGCACAGAATACTTTTTAATAGCACGTTCGATCAAAAGTATCGCACTGTACTGGCCGGTTCTAATATCTCCATTTCCACCCTCAAAGTTCATAACTATAGTCCACTTACCACTTCTTAAGTGCTGTGTGAAGGTTGGCAGAGGTATTTCTGTCTGCCTACAGCTGTGTCTCATTCCAGAGTTGCATCCCGTCTCTCTCTTCTCTATGCTATACCTTTGTCCAATTCTTTCTGGAGAGACTGAGCAGTATAAAAAGTGTTAAAATCCAATAATTTGACTTTGAGACGATAACATCCATCAGAAAGAGACAAAAGCTGTCATAATAATCATACAATTTCACACTGAGCACTGAGCAAATGATCTCACCTGTCCTCCTTTTCTTAGGGGACACCAAAGGGAGTAAATCGTGACGAGTGAGGACTCTCAGTAGCTCCAGCAAGGGCGCCAGGTTTCCCTCACTAAGGTATCCCTGCTTTTCAAGTTCTAGTAGCAACTCAACACCTCTCTTGGGCTTGTGAGACACCACAAAGGGAAACAGGGATCCCCGGGGCTGTACCCGCCTCCAGGTCTTCAGCAGTTCAGGACTGGGAGACACAGCCGAGTCGTCTGGAACACTCTCTCTGGGCTCAACGGTCCACCCAGCTGGGTCAAGAGGATGTGGTATGGGACAGGTTTCATTCAGAAGGAAAGAGAGCACCTCAATATCTCTCTCTGTCAGCTGAGAACCAACTATTTCAAAGGTGTCATGGAGAGACAGCATCCCATAATAGTTGAGGCATGGTGTTTCATCCCAGTAAAGTGAGTCCCTGAGAGGATAGTCTGGGCAATGCACTGTGGCCATGGTCACGGTCCAACTTCCAGCCTGAATCAGGACTGTATAACACAAACACAAAATATGCCATCACAGTAAGTTTGTCTTTCAATTACAATGGCGGCTGTATTTCATAAGAAAAAGGCATTATATTGACTTATATTAGTAGAATAATAAATGATGACAATCGCACGATTAACATGGAAATAGTGTCTTCAGGGTGATAGCTCACCATGACATTTCTTGATCTATTAAGGATTCTAAAAAATATGAGTTTATGCAGAGTGTGGACATAACTTTCAAAGTTTTTTTGGGGAAAATTCAGTCAAAAGGTCATTTTATGTATTGCTTAATTCACTAATGATCCTTTCATTTCGTTTGTTCTATATTTTACACTTACAGCTTTCTTTTTGGCAGTTTGACATCGTAACTTCTTGCTGAGGACAGGTTAAGTTACAGCTATTTTCCAAGTACAGCGCATGCATTTTAATAAATTCTAATGAAATTATCTTGTAAAAATTAAATGTATCATGTGTATACACCGCTTGATTGGAATTACCTTTTTCAGTATATTCATTGTAATCAATATCTTGCCTTTACACAACTTGTTCAATGTTAAATGTGTTTTATCTCATCTCTCCAGGATCAGTCTTTGCTGATAGACAAGTCACTAAACTTCTACCAGCCATTTAACAATGATGACATCATTTTTTTAAGAGGAAGTCAAATTATTCTGCATTTTAAAATTGCTCTTAGCCCAAAAGTAGTTACAGTAATTTAAGCAATCCCCGAAGCTCCATTTTTCAAAAGATAAAGTGCAAATAATGTCGAAAGCAGCTATAAGAAACGACTGCTTTTAGTAATGTCCTAAAGAGAGCAATCTCGGTAATGTACAGCTGACCGGAAACAGCTGCTACGCCAACTACAGTCACAGAAAAAAGGCAATAAATGTCATTGCGTTTGCATAAAAACAACTAGTCAACGATGTCATATGAAAAACCAGTTAGTAAGGTGGAAACTACTTTTTAAGGTCGTCAAAAGTGACGTTTTATCTTTAAAGCAAATCCACTCCTTGCATACTAGCGGTCAGTTCAAGCTAACAACAAGCCGACCGAGCCAGCTGATGTCGGTGATATCGTAAAGTCCACTGCCGCTGTTTGTTGGCCAGCTTTAGCTTTAGCAAACTTAACACACACACACACACACACACACACACACACACACACACACACACCTGAGTTCTTCTCCTCTCCTCTCCTCTCCTCTCACCGTCAGCTCGACGACGACGCTGCCTTCAAGCGTGCAAAGTACTAGCGGGGAATGCGTCGTGTTGTACTTTCAGTGAATATCTCGACATTCAGAAGCCAAACATTCGAGTAGCCCCGTCTTCAAACGCCCGACAGCAGCAGCACTAACCAGCGGAGCGACGCACTCATCACTTACGTAACCAGTCACGTTTCTCTCTGTTTTGGAAAACAACAACAAGCAAAAATAACCATTAGTCAGCAACCGTTCGAATAAATATAGAGGTACCACCCAATATGTATTATAGTATTACTAAAGATGCTAACCTCAAACAAAGTGAAACGGACGTGCATTTATTTACTTGCAAATAACATTAGCTAGGGTTGGCTAACGTCACAGCATGTCCAGGTTTGCACAAAAGGGCATTTAAGAAGCGATTCATTAATACGGGATATTAATCGATGGTAGCTTATGTATACAGTAAAATAAATTTAAAGTTTAATGCGGACGACTCACCGTCCTCCTGCATTCGATTAATCTGTCAACGACGAGCGACGCCGTGCAGCAAAACAACACAGAGTAGCTTCCAATCACAGCGCCGGAGTGAAGCACACGTCACATTCAACGAGAATGGTGTCTTTATTATCAAAAATTTGGGTTAAATCTACAACCATCTAACTGCACAGCAACAAAACGTGGTTGTGAAAATCAGTTATAGTAGCCTATACTCTTTCAAGTTATGGCATTTTAATTTTCCTTGTAAATGTGTCGATGCATAAAATTCAATACAGATATACGCAGCGTGAATTCTGATATAGTTGACTTAATTAATAAACGTTCATGTTTATGAAGATGGGTCCATTGGCGGTTTGTCAGTGTTAAGAGTTAAAAGTTTTTACCATCATGAAAAATCTTCCATCATAAAATGTCATGATTAGGACTTCATATTTAATATTCAGAATACTAGCTCTCTGCTATATGATTTTGTCATGACGCTCTCTAGAATTATGAGATTATAAGGAAAATAATTATTCCTTATGTCAAAATTATGAGCTAGTTTGTATAGTTAGTTTGTATAACATAACATAACATTAGGAGAGTTGACATTTCCGCTTTCCCTCAGCAGATGGCGCGCTTATATCTAAACAACAGGAAGTGACGGAAATCTCCACGTAACATCCGCAAGCCGCATCAGCAACAACAGAACCGAGACAGAGAGCCTAACTTCTTGTCGTGAGTGTATTTTGATAAAAGAGCATAATCATGTCATAGATGTTTAGTTGAAGTGTTATGTAATCACACGCAGAGAAACATGTGAAGTTTTGTAGACTTTTGTAGTCATTGTAGCTATAATGGAGCGGATGTGTTAGCAGTAAAGCAAACAGACCAGTTGAGACTGTCAGAGAGAACAAATCTTTTACAGAACCAGAAAAAAATCATTTTCTTAATATAGATTAAGCAATGTACAGATTACAATTTTACGTCTGGTGAATAGAATTAATATCATTAGCCAAGCTGCAGCCGTTTTTGCCGGTCAGCAGTTGTAAGAATATTCGTTGTAATAAGTGATGTGGCACAGGCCACGCCCTTTGTTGACTAAAACTTAGTGCAGGTGGAGCCACAAATGTTTGCAGCCTTTATGGATGACAGATTCACCTGTGTTATGAAGCCTTTCTTCGTTTTCCTGTCAAGCCCAAAGTGACGCAATGTAAAACGATCTACAGTTGTGACATTACGCACTGTTTTGTTTATGATTTGTGCTTTTGCAGACTGTAGATGTTATCTGGAGCTCCAAAGGGAGAGAATTGCCTTGTTGACATGGACAGCAAGGCAGGAGATCTGTTTAGTGCCGAGGGTGCTCATCCAACCGGCACAGGTGGAGCTGGAATCATGGCAAGGTAACATTGTATAGTTTTGTAATTATAGGAATGAGTATCTCACCTGATTTCTTCTTTAAAATCTCCCAACAGTTTACCCAGTCAAAATACTCATATGCTACGGTAAACACTCCAGGCTTCTCCAGTCTGTTTACAGTGAGTAAAATTATGTAAATAACTTGCCTTGTTACATAAAGGCCACTGTCACTCTCTTTTTATGTTTCAGGCTGTGGCTCCCCAAAGGTTTCTCAGCCGGTATGGCTAAAGAGTGGTTTGAGAAGCGCCGGGTGTCCATTCGACCATGGGCCAGCTTTGTGGACCAGCGAAAGTTCTCGAAACCCCGCAACTTTGGAGAGCTGTGTCAGAGGGTGGTGAAAAATGTGGAAGTTTACAACAGCAACTATACCTTCATCTTCCTGGGTCTCATACTTTACTGCATGTAAGCACAACAAGGAGGTCAAAGTCTTCACCCTTGGAATATCTATGTAACACATGATTAAAAATGAAGACTATTACGGACTATATACTGAAACAAAATCTCAATCTGCTGCCACACTTAACACCAATTTACCTTTCCTTCTAATTTCCTTTTGACCCCAGTATCAGCTCTCCCATGCTGTTAATTGCCTTGGCTGTGTTCGCTGGTGCTTTCTACATTATCCACCTCAAGTCCCTGGAGTCCAAACTGGTTATCCTAGGTGCGTAAAATTTTAAGATTTGAAAAACTTACAATTTGTCTGGCATTTCATGATGTGCCAGCTGAGACCCGTGTCATTCGTTATGACTGACATCACCCTCTGAGTTTAATGGCGAGCCAGCAAATGTCGGTTCCAGAAAAAAACATTTTTTGTTTACTGAAACTGCTTCTGCCTTACTGTAGTACAACGAATGCTAATCAGTGGTGGGATTTTTTTCTTCTTGAGCAGGTAAAGAGCTGAATGTCCCTCATCAGATGAGTCTGGCTGGAGCCGTCTCACTGCCTGTGTTCTGGTTGGCTGGAGCTGGAGCTGCAGTCTTTTGGGTTCTGGGTAAGCACAACATTATCATTTCTTAATACTATTGTTATTTCTATTATCCAAAAAAGTAGTAATATTTATCATTAAAATGGTTAATTATTCCAACTGTTTAAAATATCGGCATGAATTGATATGAAAACATGAGCATGAATTAATAGACAAAGCAACAGATGACAATGATATATAATTTTTTTTCAACAGTTAGATTCAAAAGGTACAGTGGCCTTTGATGTTTAATATATGTTGGGCTTTTGATTGAGCAACAAAATAAGCATTCAAAGAGCTAAGGACTCATACATTTGCACCTTGGTTTTTAAAAAAAACTGCAATGGGGCCTAAGCCGCTTAGTGCTTTATAACCAGGTAAAATGAGTTTGAACTCACTCTGAAAGACACAGTAAGCCAGTGTGGTGTAGCCTGTTGGGTTAGGTGTGACTACAATTGATGCAGTATCCCTGAGATGAAAGGAGTCTCAATCAGTGTCATCTAAATGACCATAAGTAAAACAAGACAGACAGAATCTTGTTGTTCATTCTGGTTTTCCTCTCTTTCTATCTTTCGCCTCTCCTTTCAGGAGCAACACTGTTTGTGATTGGTTCTCACGCTGCTTTCCGTGAGTTGGAGGGATCCGACATGGAGGAGCTTCTCATGGAGCCTGTGTGAGGTCAACCCACTGATGTCCACCAGGTGTTTGGCAGTGATCAGTTTTAACTTTTGGTTGAGGAAAACCTGATCGCAGAGCTGCTCCTTACTCTCTGTATTCCTGTTTAATCCCTATATTCCTGGAATGCACCTTGCTTTACTGGTTGAAGTAGTAGTTACAAAGTGTATCCATTTTCACAAAGCACAACAAGTGCACAAACAATTTCCTTTTTTAATTGCATATTTAAGCACACTATCATTCAATCTATATGCCTTTCTTTTTACATTTATACATACAGTTGATATATATATTAAACCACAGAGGCCTCCAATTTGTGTAAAATACCCGTAAGGTAATGTTAAAATATTAATATTGTATTGTAATATTGTATAAACAAAGATCAAAATGCTATTCTGCTACAAATTTGCTGAATTTTCCAAGGAAGTGCCATTTAAAGCTTTAAAAAATATGGTCTTGCGTGCATGAATAAAACAATGTTTTATTCATGAGAACTTCAGTTTATTTTGATAAATGAATTGATAGTGGTAGATGAGAAGACATCACGTTAGGCCAGTACATAGTTGTTATTTTATATGTTGTATATTGACAATGTACAATAAGTTACATTGCTGATTAACTACATATACATCAGGTCTGATTATGTATTTTAAATGTTAAGGTCATGGTGTAAGCCTCAATATTCAATTCTTTTTTTCTTTTTACATTTATCATTTGGACTTTTTAAGTAGTACAATTACAATTGGGATGTGCAATAAAATAATGTAAATCTTGGAGAAGTGCAGCTCTGTTTTTTTTTCCTTTACAGAATTCTTGGTATTTACTGAACTTCTGTTCAGTCAAAACTACTCTTGTATGCATGGTTGGCGTTGGAGAGAACTTGGTGGCCCTAAGCACTTACTTTGTGCATTTTCATATTATTCTGGTCTAGCCTGAATCCACAGTGGAATAGGACACACACACACACCAAACCTCTATCTCTAATACACCAAACGCCGCAGTGCTCACCAACCCCCTCTTGTCCCCCTATGGTCCCCCTCTTCACGTGACCCCTGTGACCTGTGCTCTGTGCCAGCACAGCAAGAGGACCCCATGCTCAGGTTGCCATGGAGATGACCTTGGAGGGCCCCAGTCAGACACACACTCATCCGCAGACACACTCACTTACACACTGCGGCAAAGGCAAGCGATCGATATTCTATTATACGGAGGGTGGCGATGGGGGAGAGAGAGAGGAGAGTCGCAGTGCAGTGAGCTCACTGCAGAGACACAAGGGAAATTAGAGAGAGTGTGAGTGTGTTTGTCAGAGACAGACACAAAGTGGGTGTGCACGCATGTTTGTGTGTATGAATGAGAGCACAGGACAGACTGCATTAATCTGGATGGTTGTAGGGTGGTGCCTCAAAGTTTTGAACGAAGGGAGGAAGTTTTCACAGGTGATGTCAAGGTGACCCTCAAGAACACTCAGTCCTTATTTGTCACCCTTTTGAGACCACAGTAATGTTTTTTAATTACTTTGATATGTGTGCTAGCTGACAGCAAGAGGTTCATTTAAAATACATGAACGTTGGGGTACACAGACCCAGCAAAACTTCAGTTTGTGCCCTAAAGATGAAAAAAAACAATTTTGGGCCTGCGACTCATTTATCAGAAAAATTGTCGCTTTGTCAAAGGAAGTCTCACACTGACACTAATCCATTTTAATGTCATACAAGGGCGACACATTTATTTTGTGGTTTGGTGCATTACCCTGGGCTGTTGCCAGCTCTTAAAGCAGTTTAACATTATGCTGTCAGAGTGCATATGAATTTACATCACTAGGTGGCATCCCATCCTTATATTTCTACTTTCTCATATTGGCTGTGCTATCCACATACAAGTCTGTTAATAGATGTTAATACATTTTCATCTTGTATACAAGTATTCTATTAAAACTGTATTAACACTAACTGCAGTATATACATATTATTATATATCCGAAAGCATAGTCTATCTTGGAAGTATGTATGTTTCCGCAATATATCATTTGCTCATAACATTGGGTTGAGGGATAACATTGGACTCTTTTATCATACTGGAATTCAGTTCAATTAACATACAGTAGTTCTAATGCAGTATGCAGTGTGTATTACAGTATAAGCTAACCAGGTGTATCTGGTGCACGGCTACTGTGTTATACTGCGTTAGATTTCTATGGTGTGAGTGTGTAGTGTAAAATGTGATATAAAGAACTTGTAAAATGGGAGTGAAATTTAGTTCCAGTGAAAGAGTCAAAAACACAAGATTCAGAAAGATACACAGACAGAACTCAGGTGTATTAAATGTTCTAGATGTTTTATTGGTGTTGGTTTCATTTATTTAACACACATTCTACTACTTGTGTCATTTTTCCCTTGGAATTTAACTCCTGCAGCCATCAGAGTTAGACCCAGCCAGAGACCGCTGGCCCTTTACTGGTTTCCAACACATACATGCACACAGACCTGGGCTGGACTGGATCATATCAGGATCTAGATTTAACCAGACCTGAAACCAATTTGGTTGTAGATTCCAGGCATACAGACTCATCATCACCACTCAGCACATCACAGCACACTGCACCACATCATACTAGCACACCTGCAGTGACAAGAACCTGAAAGCCTTGGTTGTTGTCTCACGTCTCATGGTAAAAACACAACCAAAATCCCTGTTCTGCTGTTACATTTTTACAGTGGCCTCCTGAAAAACCAACAAAAAGAACTGGAACCAAACAAAAACAAGAAGAGAGACACGCATGTCTCTCAGTCTTTTGCCTATGTGAGTAATATTGTTGATGATCTTTTTCACAAATGTCTCTTGAGCTGTTTTCAACATGTTTTTATTATTTCTTTTAATTCAGTATAGAATTGTATAGTTTTCCTAGAACACACAGAAAGAATGAGTTGTATTTTCCAACTTGGGGGACGTATTAACAAGGACAATGTTTCACACAGTACACACAAATGGAGACAAACGGGGCAGGAGGGAGGAGAGGGGAGGGATGTGAGAGACAGAGGGGGAGAATGGAGCATGGGAATCATGGGATGTGCTTTGTTAAGTCTAAATGAGGAAAAGCAGCTCTCACATACCCACCCTCCCACCATAGAAATAAAAAAAGACAAGTAAAATCATTGAAACCCCCTACCCCACAAATTAAACAACAACACTGAGGTTGCTGAAAATAGAAGAGAAGGAAAATGGCCGCAGTGAGAAAGACGGGAAGCTGACCACTCCACTGGTGCTCCACAGATCGGAGACGGAGGCGAGAGGTGGTAGACGAAGTGGTGGCGGTGGGATCTCACTGTGTGCTCTGTATATCTGTGTGTGACTGGAGGACAAGCAAAGGGTTGGCGAGGGAAAATGAGGAAGGAACACAGACAGAGAGAAAGGGAAAGGATGGGAAAGGAAAGAACAAGACGAGGAAGAAGTTGTATGGCCCTTTTTTGCAGAGCAAAGAGACTCTGACTCCCTTTGCATCCTTAGCCCATTCAAATCTACATACACAATATGCAGCTGCCGTTTGGTAGATATATTGGTTTATGTACACAGCAGTGAGAGAACACATGCAAAGAGTATCATAAGATATAGGGAGAAGGAGGGGGGCGATGTAGAAAGTTGTAAAGGTGCTTTTGCTGTTTTTAATCTTTGGGGCAGTTGTGATGAAAATTGCTTGAAAGCGTTTTTTGTCTTTAAGGGGGGCGGGGCATCTAGAGGTATGTTTTGCCAGAGATGGAGGGGAGAAATAAGTGGGAGATGTAGGGGGTTTGAGCAAAGGTGCTCTCCATTGATCAATAGTATGTCTCCCTTTCCACCCAACCTGCAGAAGAGGAGAGTCAAAGAAAGAGAAAAGGTTAATTTGACAAATACTAATGTTCTGAAGAAAGGTGCTGACTGAGAAAAGAAATAGTCACCTCCAGGGTTCCGGCGGAGGAGAAGTTTTCGAACTTCATCATAAACAAAGATGAGAAAACTATATGGGAATGCACAAAACCACCAAGAAGGCCTGTGGACAAGATGAGAGACAAGATAAGAGGCATTAAACAGAACCATGTAAAATGAAAACGGAGTGGAATTGTGAAGAAATGTGGTCATGAGACTCACTTTAGGGGGTACATCCTGAGTGCCACATCCATGCCTGGACAGTAGGACAAGAATGCAGCCAGGGCTGTCTCTTCAAACAGGCCGAAGATCAAGATCTTGTTCCTGAGTTGAGAAACACGATAAAGATTAAGCACCAAAAATGATGACACAGAAACAGACAGGATAGCATCTGCACTTCAAACGGTCAGTTGTTGAGAATAGCAGCAAATGACACATTAACTCATCTGACATTTTGGTATACAGTACAGAATTGTTGGACTTACTTCATGCCCTGCTGGAAGACAGAGTTACGCCTGGTTTTGCAAATGATGACATCAGCCCATTGTACAACTACAATACTGACAAAGAAGGCTGTGTGGCAAGTGAACTCCACAATCTTCCTCTGTTCGTATGTCTGATAGCAGGAGATGACAGAGGGAAAGATACATTTGTGTAAAACCTGAAAGTGCAGCAACACCAGTACACCTACAAATCACATTGATGCACACATACTGTATATACATACCCATTGCTGCCCATAGCTGTCTTCCAGGTCATTGACAGAGCGGTCATCCCATCTGAGCCTGATTCCTACTAGCAAAGATGGCAGGAAACCATTTTCAGCCAGGATGACAAAATATGAGAAGAAGCCTCCCAAAGCCTGGATCATACCTGGTGACCAAAATACACAGTGAGATCAAGTTACAGATTTTTAATGTTTCAGACAGCACAAATCTTGTTACTTCAAAATACTGCAAATAATAGCAATATATTAAAAATAATACTGAAAACGTACTGAGTGAGCAAGGTCATTCAGTTGTTGGTTGCAAAGTATACTACAAGATAGTTTATTTCAACACAAATTACTTTTGGTTCACCAAAATAAAAGTCAATTCACAGGTTGCATGTTCAGTTGACTTACCAATTTGTCCATAGGCAATGCTGATAAGCCTTTCGTTCACCAGCTTGTCCCTGAAAGGGTTCCTGGGCTGACGCTTCATGATGTCGCTCTCGGCTGCCTCATAAGCCAGGGAAATGGCAGGCACCTAAACACAAAGGAAAAATGTGAACCTTTTGCACTTTGATGTGTGTATCAACAGGTGTTCATAACGGGTGAACATGAAGCTGCACTGCATGCATCATAAAAACAGCAGATGTTTTTCTCCCATCTCACCATGTCAGTTCCCAGATCAATACAGAGGATGGTGATTGTTCCCAAGGGCAGGGGAATGTTGACAATGATGAAGAACAGGAAGGGAGTGATCTCTGGAATGTTGCTGGTCAGGGTGTAGGCAATAGACTTCTTCAGGTTGTCAAAGATCAAGCGGCCTGAAGGGAGAAAATTTGACAGGTCACATCACACACTAAGCCGCAGTGAGACAATGTTGGGAGCAGATTCCCAGTGAGGGTGTGCTCAAATCATTCATTACAGGAAGGCAAACTAGTGTTTGTGTCTGAATTGTTTATATGGTCTTTGTTTAATGCTTTGCTTTGACAGCAGATGATAAAGACAATATAGATTCAGGTAAACTCAACCTTATTGTATGTCTAGGATCTGTGATTGCATTAAAACACTAATATTCATGAAGCGTAAAACAACACCCAGTTTTTATGGGTCTTTTTTTATCCTTCTCTTTTTCTACTTCTTTTTGTGATTCTCCCTCAATATGATTCTCAGAATTTTAATTATTAGTTCTTAAATTTGTTTTCCGTCTCCTCTCACCCTCTTCCACTCCAGTGACAATGGAGGCAAAGTTGTCATCCAGCAAGATCATGTCTGCAGCCTGTTTGGACACATCAGATCCTGAGATTCCCATGGCAACACCGATGTCGGCCTTTTTCAGTGCTGGAGAATCATTCACACCATCACCTGTCACAGCAACAATGGCACCCTGGAAAATAAGAAAACGCAGAAGCCAATATCAGAGTAGAAACGTCACCACCATTTTTATAAATTTACTTTAACCATCATTTATCAGAGTTATCTTGCTTCAAAACCCTTTAAATCCTGTTTTTTGGTTAAATTATTTTTGAACAGTAGACCTTTATTTTTATTCATTTGAATTAACAACACCATATATACGGTACCTTTTGAATAAAAGAGGTGGTCTTTTTTTATATTTTATAGCAACTTTTAAAATGAAATGGAATGAATTCAGATTAATACATAAACATTTAAGATAATAAAAATTAAATTAAATGAAAGGCTCTTGGCTAAAATATCACTAAGCGCCTCACAGTGACATTCACCAGTCATGTCAACCTGGGAGTTCCCTGTTTACAGTTAATGGGTGCCATCTACTGGTGTGAGTGTAGACTGACAATACAAGCCTTTTTCAAACCGGATGTACATTCACACTGATTTTGTAAAATAGAGCTTCACTGAACACATTTAAAAGTGTATATGGTGATCAATATGTATGTTGCACAATACTGATACTGCATGGATTATGGATTTGATTATTATATTTTTTAAGCAATGTTTACATTTAAGCCAATTTATTTATAAGAATCTCAAAATGTTCCAACCTGTCTCTGGCAACCTTCTACAATAATGAGCTTCTGCTGTGGGGAGGTCCTGGCAAAGACAATCTCTGTGTGATTCCTCAAGATGTCATCCATCTGATCCTGAGAGAGCTCCTTTAGGTCTGTGCCATGGATTACACAGGCCTTGGCATCCCTGGGAATTAAAAATGATCATGCAGACTGATAAATCAACATATTCTGTGTGACTGTACATGTGTTTTTTATGCATCCCTTACCTGGGGTTGACCTGGCTCACGGGTATGTTGAGACGTGCTGCAATGTCCTCCACGGTCTCATTACCCTCGGAGATGATACCAACTCCCTTGGCGATGGCCTTGGCTGTGATTGGGTGATCTCCAGTAACCATGATGACCTATGACAACAGAATTAAACAGAATTAAACCATTTGATTGAACCGTGATTGAATGTAGTTAGGTTGAAAAATCTTACCTTGATGCCAGCTGATCGACATTTGCCAACAGCATCAGGCACAGCAGCACGGGGAGGGTCAATCATGGACATCAGGCCAACAAAGCAAAGGTTGTCTGTCTGGAAGTTTACATCGTCAGTGTCAAAGGCAAATCCCTTGGGGTACTGGTCCTCTGGCAGCATCACGTGGCAAAAACCTGCAGGAAGTGGATATGTCTTTATGTCTGTGTTGATTTAGCAAGCAATTTGTTTTTTGAGAACATCAAGCAGATACCACAGACACCACAGTATCTACAATGGCGTGTTTAGTGTACATATATGTGTAAGATCAAGTAACTTCCTGTCACTCCTTCCATCTTTCCCTTCTCACTGCTAGTCTCTCTTGTTTCTTACGATTCTTTTTCTTTACCTAGTACTCTCTCTCCTAGTCCTCCCAGCTCCATGTAGGCATTCTGGAAAGCTTCCTTCAGCTCCTCATCCATAGGCTGCTCCTTGCCCTGCAGCATGATGGTGGCGCATCGATCTAGGATCCTCTCTGGGGCTCCCTTCATCACCAGCAGGTAGCGGTTGTCATTGGGGTCTTCTGTCTCATGCACTGAGAGCTGGGGACAGAGAACACAAATAAAAGATAAAATCATTTACTCTGATAATAGGTTTAAATGATATGTGTCCGTTTTGTGATTAAATTAAAAATATTATTTCAGCTTTAGATATGCAGTTTTATGTTGTATGTTACCTGGTACTTGTTGGTGGAGTTGAAGGGGATCTCAGCCACCTTCTTGTTCCTATCCCTCATCGCCCTTACTGAGCCACAGCACAGCTCAATACACTTCAGCAGGGCAGACTCTGAGGCATCACCAGCCACGTCTCGCTTCAGGATGGTCACGGAATCTTGGCCAGCTTTGAATTGGGCGCGGTTACAAAGAGCAGCAATACGAGCCAAAGACTGCCAAGTCACAGAGCTCTTATCAAAGGAGGCACCTGGGGATGGAACAGGAAAGCGTTTATGTACCATTACGAATTGATTACACAATCTCTTCATATTTTGTGTTTGCATGCTCTGACCCCTTCACTCCCTTACTACTAACCAGACTGGTCCTCTGTGGTATCAGCCTCATGGATCTGGTTGTCAAACCACATGTGGGCCACAGTCATTCTGTTCTGGGTCAGGGTACCGGTCTTGTCAGAGCAGATGGTGGAGGTTGAGCCCAGAGTTTCCACAGCTTCCAAATTCTTCACCAGGCAGTTCTTCTTGGCCATACGTTTGGCAGTCAGAGTCAGACACACCTGGAGGAAAATATATGTATTAATATGTATGGAAACAGGAGTAAGATCTACCAGAGATATCTATTCCTGAACTTATGAATACTGAATAAGAGGAAAGTGGTATAGTTAAATAAGAATAAAAGTCTGTTTGTAGGAAGTTTTAGAGACAGGTTTAAAAGAAGAAAAATAAAATTGAGAAAATGTTTTTATGCCAGATACAAACTGATCAGGAAAAATGGTATGCACATTACAATACAGGAACAAGTGGAAAGAGAGACAAGAGAGTCTATTTGTTTTCTTACAGTGACTGTGGCCAGTAGTCCTTCAGGCACGTTGGCCACAATGATTCCGATAAGGAAGATGACAGCTTCCAGCCAGGAGTAACCTAGGATGATGGCCAGGATGAAGAAGGTAACACCCAGAAAGACGGCAACACCTGTGATAATATGGATGAAGTGCTCGATTTCTTTAGCGATTGGGGTTTTGCCGGTCTCCAGGCCTGAAGTCAGAGTAGCGATGCGACCCATGACTGTGCGGTCTCCGGTGCAGATTACAATGCCACGCGCTGTGCCTGAGAGTAGCACAAAAACACATGTAGTTTACTATTATTAGCACTAATATAATTAGCAGTGTATGTGTCACTGATGTTGCTCAGCATCAATTTCATCTTTTTTTCTGATTTTTTTAAAAATTAATATTTCATATACAAAAATCCATGTTTATTACATTAGTCAAAAAAGAAAGTATGGGAAATTGTACATGCATGGGACATTTCTAGATGATTACAAAATTTTAGAATTTTTTATTGACTGCTAATCAAAACACGGGAACGCAAGTTAATAATAGCATCTAACACTATTGCCATGGTTACTATACCTTCCACACAGTTGGTGGAGAAGAAAGCAACATTTCGGGTTTCCAAGGGGTTGTCATGGGTACAATCAGGTGACCTGCTTTGTGGCTCTGACTCGCCAGTTAGGGATGAGTTATCCACCTATTGAAAAAGTAAACCATGTGGTTTTGTCTAACAATCCAGTTTCCAGAGTCAGATGAAAGAAAAAGTGTGGCTATGTGGATTTATGTGTACCTTGCAGCCATGAGCCGAAACCACCCGAACGTCGGCAGGAATTCTATCTCCTCCCTTTACTTCAATCAGATCTCCAGCCACCACCTCTTCAGCATTAATCTGGACCTTTTCACCTTCCCGGATCACTAAAGCTTGCTGCAAGGGCATATGAGAGACAATTAGAAAACAGCACACACAGGAGACTGGAGAACATTTCCTTTCTACAAGTCTGTTTTGCATTTCCCTTGGACAAATTAGCATGCGCATAAAAGTAAGTTTTGGTGTCTGGTTATCATATCCAATACTAAAAATATTAAATAATAAAAGATTTTGCATTCTGCCTCCTGTTTTCCTTTCCATGTGATTGGGGGAATTACTGCCTTTACAGATAAGTTGAGGTTAGTTATGGGTCAAAATGCATGTTTACCTGAGGCACCATGTTCTTGAAAGATTCCATGATCTTGGAGCTCTTGGCCTCTTGGAAGTATGAGAAGCAACCCGTTATGATGACGACAGCTGTAAGCACAATACCTAGGTACAACTAGGGAAAGAGAGAAGAGGGGCGGGGGAGAGAAAAATGTGTAATATGTACCGTGGCAGTAATTAGTTGTCCTCTGCTGGGTGAGAAGTGTGACTAGTGTGTTAATGAGGTGTAGATGAGCCAAATGTGCATCAAATGTGTTCCAAATCCAAATAGTGCCTGTGTGTGCTCACATTGTCTCCTGCAGGATCGTCCTCAGTGGCTGCCTGGATGGCGTAGGCCAGGAAGCAGAGGATGGCGCCAGTCCACAGAAGAATGGAGAATCCACCAAACAGCTGGCGACAGAATTTGACCCACTCGGGTGTGGTGGGTGGTGGGGTGAGCGCATTAGGACCATCCCTGATCAAAAACTCTGCTGCCTTGGCATTGGTGAGTCCCTAGATGAAACAGAGGGGAGTCATAATAGGAGAAAGGTCAGGCGCATTGATGCAAGGCCAAAAATGCACAGCTGTACATTCCTTCTCCATCAATTGATTGTGAACATTTAGGGGCAGTGATTGACTCGATAGTAAGAAAATACCTATCAATATCATCAAGTGACCTACACAACATTATGTATACAAAAAAAAAAGAAATAACACCAACAGGGCATAAAAACTCACCTGGACAATGTCAGTCTGGAATTTCCTGCATACTTCCTCTACAGACATCTTGTGTTCCGTCTAAAAAATGAAAACAATAGAGAATCAGTATTCTGTGCGGTCTGATTGTTAAGTAGTTCCCATTTGAAATTGTATGCAAAGCTACAATTTGTAAAAGTAGATATGCTAATGTGTAGTGAAGTTAAATACTTTGAGCTTTTAAAAATTATTTCTAACATCCAATAACTCACAGGCAACCAAGCCAATTTAAAATTTTCTCCATGCATGCATTTCACCTGAGAAATAAGTGTGTCAGGGCAGCCAGGATTGGCGTCCCTTGTGTCTTGCACTGGGATGTGGTATCACACTGATGATCAAATATCATTCTGTTGTCCTGTATGGGAAAGATTTCCCTCACTCCACCAAAGTTGGAGTCAATTCACTTTTAACTGCAATATCAAATGGATGTCCTTGAAATGCTGGAAATGTTGCCGTATCCGAAAACGTTCAGAAAATAAAGTCTTTGTTAAATTCTCATTCTGGTGAGTCTTCTGTGTTTATGAAGACATGATGAATATAATCAGTCTGCCTTTAAATAACTGGATCAAAAATGAACTAAGCTCAAACTGTACGAACATTCAGCTCCATTTTCATTCATTCCACTTCAGTATTTAGAGGTAAGAGAAGGCTTTACTTACAATGGGAACTTCCTTCTTCAGGTCATCCATATCCTTGGCACCCCCCTTCTTCTTCTTGGGGGATCGGTCATCTTTGTCCTGTGTGGTGGCAACGCGGTAACTGTCTGATCGGCCATACTACAGACACACACATATGTTTTACACATGCCTTTGGACTAGATTAGGCTCCCCTGTGCTCTGTTGTCCAGGCTTGTATAAATACATCATGATACCTATGAACCATACTTTAATCCATCCATCTGATCCCTATGCACCAGCTTATTCTGTGTACCCTGTGCATCTTACCCGGTGAGCACTGGGATAGACTCCAGCCCTCTGTAACTCTGCAAAACTGTTCAGAACACCCTGTCTGGTATTGAAAACAAGTACTAGTGCCAATTACTGGCTGCAACAGATAACACAGCTGGCTTGAGATTTTTGTTTTATTTGACTCTGGTTCTATACACTAAGTAATGTTGCATCCTTCTGAAGTGGCCTTTAGTGGACTGTTTCCCTCAGACAGAAAAAGATAGGAGATGAAAAGCATCAATTAGAAATACTTTTATCAGAAGAAACATAAGCGACATGAAAGGAAAACGCACAACCCTGGTACCTACATTAACAGAACACAATCACATTAAGGTCTATGTCTTTGGTCTGTTTTATCATGTCCATTTGATCTCCACTGATCAAGTGATGCTCGCTCTGATGTCCACAATAGCACAATGGACACATCAAACATAATTAAGTGCAAATGATTTAACCTGTGGGTTTTAACCAACCACGTACTTCTCTATTTGATCTGTGTAGCTGCTGGTATAAAGGACCTGAGAGAGCAGACTAACCTTTTTCTGATGCATCAAAGACTTTCTGATTAGATTCTGGTATGTTGAACTCTATCAGACAGCATAAAACAGTGACACTTTGGTTTGAAGAACATCCATGGATGCACATGTAAAGAGACATACATAATTCCAAGCTACACATCCCTTCTCTTTGGTTTACTGCACTGCATTGTTGCAGCTAATAGCTACCGTCCCAACTATTAATTGTCTCCTCAGAGATCAGCTTACGTTGTCAAACTAGACATGACTGGCCTATTAATAACAACTTTTTGCCAAGCACTGTGTTTTCTAGTCCTTCTAGATCTATACCAGTAATTTTAGCCCACTGCAATCAATATGAATGTCCCTGATCAGAGGTCAGAGGTGACATGGAGAGCAAAAAATGTCTCCCACAAGTAGTACATGGTTCAGACCCTGGCAATCATGGAAGATGGCCTTGGATCAGTACATATATGTTGATGACTTAAAGCAAAGATTTGAGGGCATGAAAAGCAGAGCAGAGCTGAAGACTGTAAAACTGAGGCCCCGCTGATATGGAGGAAGTTCACCTTGGACCAGATACAAATGTCAAAACCTATCAACTACTTATCAATAATGGCAGTCCTCTTAATTTAGGATGTTAGTGATTTGTAGTAACAAAAGTTTCAATGATTACTTAAATTAAAGAGTTGGCATTGGCTCCTTTCTTCTAAATAGAACAAAAACCATCTCTGCACTAAAATCTACTGAAGTAGAAAAAGCACCCTCTAGTGGTACAAAAGGGTAGCAACATGTTAACGCATGCGTCAGAAAAATTTGTTTGAATTCGTTTGATATAAATGGAGCCTTATAAAAATATTGAACTGCGATTTTGGTAACTGTTTTGAAAATTAGATCTAATCTTTCACTTAATGAAAGTGTGTCATTTCTAAAATAAGAGAATAGTGTAGTACAAAATATGAGTTCTTAGTTTGCATTCAATAACCAAACAAATGTCTTTTCAAATGCACCAGTGAGAAGTACGTTGAGGTCCATGCCTCCTACTGCCACACCTTAAACTCACACACACCCAAAGCACACAGACCTACTGTGGGACAAAATCAGATTGACAAAGAAAAACTTGCCACTGCATTTCCCCTTGACGTATAATAGTGCAGCTCTTTTGCACAGCTCTTGTGAAATCAAAGTTCCCTGTATGGAATTTGTGTTTACCAAAGACCTGTCTTTCTGGTTCCCTATCACACTTTCATGAAACAACATGTGCCTGACAACTCTCACTGCCTAATTTAGGAGTGTGAGCCATAGAACGACCACTTGTGAATTCAAAGTATGTGAGCAGGACGGAGTTCTTTGACTTGACTATTCTCACACACACACACACACAAACTCATACACACAGGTGTACAATGCAGGTGACCAATTTTTAGCTGCGGCAAGACCAGGCACGCCTGGTGATGAAGTGGAAAAGTACTGCTGCTCATCCCCTCTGAGACTTAAAATTGCTTCCTCTGTGTGTGTCTGTATGTGAGTGAGACTGTGTGTGTGTCCGTTGTGTTGGCGCATATGTGAAAATAACATCTGCTTTTATTATTCATTGTGATTAAGTGCACAAATGATAGTTAGTATCTCTATTTGCAGATCAATGTCATGAGAAGTGACACATATACCTGTTAATGAGGTGGTCGGTTGTGTGGAACAAGATCAAAGATGATAGAGAGGCAGGTGGGACTAAATTAACATTTTCAAAAATGAAATTGTTATCTGTGTTTGCTTTTCCATGTTGGAAAAACAGAGTTAAAGGGCACTGTCAGTACAGCACACCTGCTCGTCAGATCATGTGTGTACACAATTCAAGAATATGAATACATACAGCTCCCACACACAGGCACACGCACTCACACACTGGCAGTTGCAGAAAGGAGAGGAGTACCAAACAAAATGACATGAGGTGAGAAGGAGAAGGAGAGAAAACAAGAATGAGTGGTGGCAATGGATGGATGGAGCGGATGACAGACAGGATTGGACAGATGCAAACAGAGACAAGAGTAGGAGGTGAGAAGCAAGGATGGGCACAGAGGAGCAGGTGGAGAAAAAGAGATTAGATATTGACCTGCAGTCTTTGTCTGCTGACCCACAGTGACCCCACTTTGGCAGACTACACAACCTTATGGTGTGTGTGTTGCTGTTCTCAGATGCAAATACTGTAGGTCATATTCATGACCCAAGACTCTGTGTGTGCTTGAGTGCATGTAGATTTGCGGGTGTATATTAAGCAGCGTCCCTCGCACAGAAAACGAAGCACACCGTTTTGACTGCAACTGTGGGTATGTGTGTGTCTGTTACTTAATCATTAATGACAGATGGGGCAGCCTCACGGTCTCTGCTTTCCCTCCTATACACAACAGTTATCCCGAGTGAAGCATCTTAATTGTTGTTAAATTTTCAAAAATTTGTCTTACTTACAGTGAAGAAATATGGCCAAAAGCAAATGAACTTTGAACTAAGTCTCTGTGTTGTTTCATTGATTAAAGAGTGTGTACATGATTTGCACCTACAATCTGACTGTGTTTTCGTGTGTGCCTGGGTGGATGCGTATGGGTGCCCAGCTGTCTCACAAAGAACCTGGGTAATGTAATGAGCTCCCTCTCTTCTGAGGAAGGAAACAGAGACTCATGGCTGGAATTACAGACGCTCCCTCTCCCACAAGCAGACTGATTGACAGACACAGCACTGACATAATCAGGAAATGAAACACTGGATGCTCCTCTATGGATTGTGTGGCGTAATGACATAGTTGTTTATTGAAATGTGCTTTATTAAAATTTGAGCTATTAGATAACGCCTAAGCTTGATTGTATCTTCACTTTTATTATAACCACTCAACGGAGCTACTCTGGCTCCCTGACTAAACCTGATTTTTGTCCTCACATGAACAAGTCTGATGAACGTGTTTGGAGGGCAGGTATCCATAGTGACCAGCATAGCCATTGGCATGGTGACAAAGCTCAGCAGTGGCCTAGTACTCCAGGATCCCCTGATGTGATATGGCACGACTAATAATTGATGCATCAGTAACTGGACACTGTATTCACTTCTGTATAACACAGACAGGCAACCAACTCCACAAATTGACGCATGTGTGTGCTTGTGTTTGTCTGTGTTAGCAGAGGTGAGTCACAGTGTTGGCTACTGTCCATATGTGCAGAGGATACACGCTGCACCAGAGAGAGAGATATATGCAGATTAAATGAGACAGAGAGGCCTAGTACGTGTGAAATAATGTAATCAACATCTTCCAAAAATGTGGACTTGCATTAAACTCGCGTAGGTGAATAAGGTCAGTAAACATCACTGTTGTAATCTTTCTGGTTTACGCCTGTGAGTGAAATTGTTTTGTTCTTAAGCTCAACCCGTGCCCACTGTGAGTTATTCACATTAGGAGTGCCAACATAAACAAGAAGTATTACATCTGGGGCAACAGGCCAGGGCATGCACAATGAAAGTGGGTCTGCCTGGGACTGGGCTGTGCCGTTCATTTCTTGCTTCCTCTGGCACGCACATCTGAAAAAATGGAGGAACTGAAAACAGATGAGGTAAGAATGCATTCATTGGCCCATGCATCATCTCATTTTGCAGAACTCCTTTGACTAAGTGGTGCTTTTAGTTTAGTGCCACATTGTAACCTTGAATATGACTCAACATGTGCTGGTAGTAGAGAGCAGAGCACTGGTGTATGGAAAGATCATGTGAGACTTATTTACTTATGTATACAAACTTGTAGCATGTTACAGTAAAAAAAAAACTATTCTAAAATTGTTATTGTAAAATGGTCACAGTGGTCACACAGTAGATGGTGACAAAGACATGAATGCAAGTACATAAACATAGCTGCTGGTTACACAACATCCTGTACTGGCTTTGTGTTAACAAGCAGTTAATATGGTTGTAAAATAAATACTCGATTGTGCAATTATAAACACATTCAAACAGGAAACACACTACCTCTGGTGTGATGTAGCTGAGTAAATGGGATAAAAAAGACAAGAATCTTATCACTGTGCATGTGCACTGCTTAAACAAGGTTATATGGTGTGAGTGAATGTAACAAAAGCACAAAAGAGTCACTGACAACCAGAGTCAAATTCCTTGTATGTATGCATACTTGGCCAATAAAGCTGATTCTGATTCTAACTCTTTCACTGAGTGTCGGCATTACATAAAAAATATAAAAAAATAAAACTACTGAAAAAACAAGTCAACGAATCAATTACTGATTCCTCCAAACATTATAGTTATTTCCCAATTAACCCGCTTTTTAGATCACATTCCCCCATCCCTCTCAAAAACATTTTATACCTTTTTAATGAAGCTCGACATCATAAATTATTCTCTTCAGATGGGTGTCTCCTCTAGTGCTCTTTGGACCACCATAGTTAAGCCCCTTGACTATTGAAACGCCCTGTTTCCTGGTCTCCCAAAGAAGAACGTATCTCTACAACTACAAATGCTTCAAAACTGTACATGTGTTGACTAAGGACAGAAAGAGGGCACTCATTACACCAATTTTGAGGTCTCTCCACTGGCTACCTGTTTGCTTCAGAGTTGATATTAAAATCCTTTTATTGGTTTATAAAGCTCTTAATGGTCTTGGTCCTACCTTTTTATCGAACTTGCTTTTATCTAATGGACCTTCTGCAACCCTCAGGTCTTCTAGTAGTGGCCTTCTAATTATACGAAAGGTCAGAACTAAAAGCCACGGCGAAGCATCCTTTTATTACTATGGTCCATGGAGCAGCCTTATTCATTTGTACATTTGGGTCGGTACCACTACTTGATATATCCTTTTATTCTCTTCTTTCTTGATTATTTACCTTTAAATATACGGTTTGATTCTGGTATTACTCACTTCAATACAACTCCTCTCTTTTACTATTGTTTGAAATCTTTTTTTACACCTCATTAATCTACTATTGTCTTATTTAGCTTTTCTGAAATTAAACGTTTTTATTCTGTTGCTGGTGATTTCTCATCAGTGGTGAAAAATCTGTTCAGAAAAATTGTTGTAAAATGGGCATGATAAAAATACAATTTTGAGTAATGTATTCAAGTGTTAAGCACTGCATGTTACATTGTGTACTCATTTGTATACAATTTGTACACTGAAGATTTTTAACTGTAGACATGTGCCCATTTGTATATGTGCATGAATAGTTTTGTGTGTGTGTGTGTGACCTTATTGGGCCATCTGCTATTTGTTGGATAGCAGAGGACTCTGAGCCACAACAGGGGGGCTCAAGCAGGGGATATGATGCGATTAAGTAGTCTGATTACTCATAGGGGTTATCCCATCTGATGCGCAGTCCACATTTATCATTACGTGCATGTGTCAATTAAGTTGGGGAATGCCTTGTGGTTAATCAATTGATTGATTGATCGTTTGATCAACCGTATGGTAATTTTTCATCAGCTGATTAAAAGCAAAATTCTTTGGAAATGATCTGTTAAATTCCGTTTTCATGGTGATGTGAACAATCTTTCATCATACTGTACTCGAGCTTGAGGTACTGTTGAGGAACGAGTAAAATAAGTATTGGACTGACGTAACCAAACAGAAAAAATGTTGAGCCAATCAGAAACACAGGAATGCTAAAACACAAAGAAACAGAGGTTGTAACTCTCTTGTGTTTGTCATTGGTGTAGTATTATCTCCACACAAAAAAAATATCAAAATTAAAAAAAAACAAAGCCCAAAGTTAGAATCACAACTTAAGGCATTAACCCTTCTGCTCCCCCCATCATTAGCTGCTCTCCATCTGTCCATCCGTGCATTGTCGTCAACTGTTTATCTCAAAGACCGGTTTGCCTGTGTGTGTGCATCAGAGTGTGTCTGTGTGAGTGTGAGGCTTCAGTTTAACTACCACTGTAAATCATGTAGTGAACATGGCATGTTGCCATGGAGTAAGGGGGGGCGCAGTTGAACTAGGCTGGTAAGACAGTATGTGCAGACCAAGACATGCATGTGGCTTTGTTTTAACCATGTTTGTAAAATAAATACTGAATTGTTCAATTACAACCACATACAAACAATAAATCTACTACCTCTGCTGTGTTGTAATGGGCAAGAAAACAAGAATCTTATCACTGCGCATGTGCACTGCTTAGAGAAGGTTGTTGGCATTACAAGCTCATTAAATAAAAATAATACTAGAACTGACACAGTTAGTGAAATGATAAATTACTAAATCCACCTAACATTATCTGTGACAGGAAATGTACCAAAATTAAGTCAAAAGCGCCTCGGTTTTTTGGGGTTTTTTTTTTTAAATTTGATTAAATAAAAATCAAACACGTCATCATTATTTAAAGCAAGCCAGTTATGATTTTAACTAGCCTTCATCAATTGTAGTTTCTTTGTGTTACTCTGTGTGCTTCAGTGTATTCACAAAGACACACACACATATCTCCAGGACAACAGTCTGAATTAGTCATGTCATTGTAGTCAGGCAACCTAACCATTCTGAGTTGTGACCATTATGGGAGACCATCAGCACATTAACCATGTTGGAAAACTGTTAGCCATATCAATCACAGCCTACAGTAATCTTGTTTTCAACTAATGTATAAAGGAGACAGTAGTGACCTTTAAATTTTATTAGCATTACACAGGGTGCTCTTGAGCTGAGAGCAAAAGGTTTGTCCTGTTAGTCTAACAATAGCATGGACGCTAACAGCGGTTTTGTGCTGAGGCACAAGAAAAATCTGAACTCTGTCTTTCAGCAATGGTCACTAAGCTGATGCATGCTGTAACTATCACAGGTCTCATTACACTGGATATCTATTTATCAGAGACATTCAAATGGCCTGTGGTGGACAAAGACATGTCAAAAGGTCAACTAGTTGACCTTAATTAACCTAGCCAAAAAACAAACAAACCCCCAGCTGGTTCGGTCAGTAAGACATTTCCTGATGACAAGGTGGATCAGATCTGACTGTATGTGAATATGATTTGTAGTGGGGTTCTGCAATGTGTAGGGCATATTGTTCTTCGTGCAGTGCAGCCTATCAGTATCAGACAGCAGGTGCAGTGGGGAGGGATGTGCAGCACTCTGCACCAAATTGAGGGTTGGGCCTCTGCAGAGGCCCAAAAGCAGATCTTCAGCTACCCTCCACCAATAGCTTATCGTTTTCTCGATCAATCTACACACGCCTAACAAATTACAAATAATGCTGTAAACATGCCGTATACCATGAGTGTCGAATTAACTGTAACCATCCATCCATCCATTATCAATTGCATTTTTCCATGTTCGGGCCGGATTGGGGCTGGAGGCTATCCCACGCCCATATAGTCAGAAGACAGTAGTATGACCGTACTGTCAGTCCTAAGTGCTACTGCTGTACCTGTGTGTACAATCCCACATATTTCCCCCTTATAATGCACCTCTCCGACAACAATTACCCCCAGCTACTGTAGTCAAAGTCCTATGGAGATCACCATCCTCCATCCCACCTTATCCTCAGGCTCCCTCTCCCATCTGTCTCCTCTCTCTGAGATAACCAATCCTACAAAGCGCTGTAAGGGGAAACAGGAGCCACGGTAATGTGAGCCTCAGGTCATTATCTTGTAACAGGATATACAGCCATGCAGGCAGCCCTTCCTCTTCATACACCTCCCTCACCTTAAATCCATCTCTCTTTCTCTCTACACCTGCAGAATGGACAATACCCCCGCCCCCCTCGCTCTCAGCAATGGCACCCTCCACCCATCTGTGTCACGTGTATGAAGGTGAAACAGTGGTTGCTCCATGTGAGGGGAGGGGGGGCTTTAACAGCATCACAGCAAACCATCCTCCTTTCCGCTCAACATCTGCCACTGCAACATGCAGAATCATGGCTGCCAAAAGTAAAACCCATGGGCAAGAGAAGTGAAACATGTATGTGGGAACAACACACAGATATTATTTTAGAGATCCTAAATGTGATAAATTTAGTCTCTGTGCCTCAGACACGATGTACCAGTTGTCTCTCTGGTGTTGCTGACACATGCCAAAGCTCTCCTGTAGCATCGCTGCTGCCTGATACATCTTTTCCTTTCTGCGTGGCTCCTCATTCCAGCCTATCGCAGCTCTTAACAGGGAATTTCCACACAAGAGGCCCCGCCCCCGATTTGACGCAGGAGGAGCGTCGCAAGCGATGCCCCCTGTGGCCTTGGGAAAGGACAGCTGGCACTGCCATTGCACAGTGTAAAGATGGAGAGAAATAAAGAACTCGGTACCACTGACATATGATAACAAGAAACCCAGTATGCTCAGTCTTGAGAACGCATGAGGCGGAGAGAGGCACGTAAATGGCAGCGAACACCTCGGAGGACGATCACGGCAGGAATGTCATCTTCCCTTTAATAATACATTTCTCTAGAAATTTCTTGTATCCTGCGATATGACACGCTGCATCCAATCAGCGTCTTTCTCGCCCCTCTTCAGCAAACTTCCACACAGCAGCAGTAAATGCGTAAGCACTTTTTGCACTCCCATCCCTTTTGACGCAGTGCCCGCTGATGCTGCCGAATAGGCTTTGACATCTTAAACGGAGAGTTACCGACCGACCGACGGCTCTCTTTCTGCAAAAATACAGCTCGAACGGCTCTCCAGATGTTGCTGGGGGTCTATCGACTAGTATCACTGCGGTGACACCGGGTGTACAGTTTTGGATATCCGTCTGCTCAGCGGGCTGCACCGTCATCACGGTCAGAGATTAAAAATTACAACTCCTTGCGCAGGATGATGATAGAGCAGAAATTGCGCAATATCTCAAACTGACAGTTGCATCTGCACCTTGGAATTTTCCAGCAGCACTGATTTGCTTCATCGGCATCGTCTCATTTGTTTGCACGATTATTTGTTTAAAAAACTGTCCAGGGAAACAAATCTGATGCTTTTCATGGATGCGTTTAACTGGACGCATTTCAAGTGCGCGTAAAAGACATAACTCCGAGGTCGTTCACACCAAGTTATCTTAAATCTGTCGCGTGCGTTAATGTGTTCTCTACCGACGATTACCGAGTCCTTGTTATGTCACAAATTAAAGGGGAAATAAGCTGGTGAGGCGCTTATTGCCGGTAACCGCATTATGACGTATGGGTCATCGAGGATGAGACTCCTCGCTGATAGCGGCCACTCTAAGGGCGTGATGGGTTCAGCATCTCACCATCGCCCGGTGATTCTCCGGTAAAGCACGACACTGGAGAGGAGGAAATGCCAGCGGGGTTTTAAAGCAGTTGACGACATGAGGGGGGCCAAGTAGCAATGGGGGCAGATAGGTCACTCATCAGCTGTACACATTCATCACCGAGAAAATCTGATAAATATGTGCTAAGATGACTACAATTGTACCAAAATAGAGTTTTTTAATCAGATACAGTTGTGTATGTTATATATTCACCCTCTCGCCCCCCCCCCCCCCTCCCCTCCCCCCCCCCC
>OMNV01001731.1:43572-68456 GCA_900303265.1 Brotula barbata
CTCTCTCTCTCACGAGAGCTCTCTATAAGAATAAACCGATTAGGCCTACCACGTCTGGCAAGGTTACAGTCAAATTAAGGCCTGTCACTGTGCTGCCAATTGACTGTTACCATATACCGTATACATATACATATATATGTGTATGTGTATATGACACCATATCAACCCGTAACGCACACACACAATACTTTTCAGACTTTAGTTTTCTTCCTAATTTCAGTTACGCACCTTTTTCCGCTAATTGAGTGCGTCAACGCAAAGGACATGAAATAATGATATGCTGCATATACAAACAACTCTATAATCATTACAATCGGCTTTATCTGGTCGTAATAGACAACGTCTTTATTCAGCTGCACTATGACAGCAGCTATTGCTACATCCGATTGTCGCAGTCTAGGAGACCAGGGTAAAACACTGTTCCGCAGTAGAGTCAATGTCACTCCGACATGCGGGATTTCGATGAGAAAAAAACGACATAACGGTTCAATTTCACGTCCTTCTTGATTAGGATTGAATGACCGAGCTACACCTCACTTGTCAGGCCACTTCAGGTAGGCTACAACGTTGTTAAAAAGTTATAAACACCAGTCTTACCCCCATGTTGGCGCAGTCACTCTTCTCCTTTCAGGTGATGCACAGCTTGAGAGGTGTCAGCCCCTTCGTGTTGAAATGGAGGAAAACGTCTAACCGTTACAACGTGACAAAGCAGATTAGATTTTGTTTTGCGCTTTGCTTAAACGAAAACGGAGCTGCTCAAAGACGCCAGGGGAGTTACTGAATCGGTAATAGTTTTCTTGGGTAAAAATATGGTGTCTCTTAAACCTTGAACAGGTCAGAATACAATCTTTTCCCCCGGTGCGACGTCTTTCAAATGAAACGCTGGGGTCTCAAGCGGAGCATCACGCGGGGCTTCGCGCTCCTTCCTCAGCTCGCGCTCACCGGCCGAACTAAAGAGCCGTACTGCAACCTTCAGGATTTGGTCTCCCTCCGCGCCTTTGCCGGCTGCCGCAGTACTCCGCTCCACCAACCGCACCACTCCGCCTGTAGAAGAAGGGCCACCTCAAGCAAATGGGCGAACTAAAGGAACCAATTACACCCTCCCACCGCTTACTCGGGCGACTAATCACAACACGGAGCGTCTCATCGGTGATGGCATCGCTGACCAATTGGCTTTATGTAACGCTAACAGTGGGCCAATAGAAGGCCAACGCTGCCCCTCCTGTTTTACTGCAGAATTCCGAGGCTTGAAGCCAGCAGCATCGCGAGTGTCTAGGCTGAATTTTTGTATAAATGGACGCACAAGGTTAGATTCTAGTTGTCGTGATTGTGTTTGTTCTTCGTGTGATGTATATGTGTAACATAACATAGTGGTTTTGTGTGCATTATTGCATGTAGTAAGCACCCCTGGATGTCGCATTGGTCGTGTTGGTCCTATCATGAGCATGTGCACCTCCATATGTCACTCCAGCACAAGGCCTGAATGCAGTCAGACAGAGGAGACAGCAGCACAGCCCTGTGTGTTGCGTGTGTGTATGCATGCATGTGTGTAGATAGAAAGACAGTGTCATATGTGTGCACATTACCTCACTGCACATCAGGGAAACAGTCAGCCGCAGCCATACCTGTCTTTGCGTCAGCAAATGTGTTCACATTATGCAGTGTCAGCATTTTTCACTGATGCGGACTTAAAATGCAAAGGTAAAATGTTGACATGAGTGCAAATAAGGACTAAAACCCGGCTTGCTACAATGCCATAATGTTACTGTCAGTGTATATACTATATAAGTATATAAGTCTTTGGAGCTATACGTTTGCTTGACATTTATGAGCTAAGTTGTAGCAAATATTTCCTGACACACAGGAGGAACAAAACAACAACACCACAAAAGCTGGTCAAACAAACTAAACAGTATTCCCTAAATATTTGAGAGACTGGAAAAAATCTGCTATAGTCAAGGACAGGCAAAATGTGAGCACAGGAAAGAAAAAGGGAGCGATGGACAGTTGTGTGTAGTTCTACATAGTTGTATACAGTTCTGCCACAAAGAATCTGAAAGAGAAGGACGCAGACAAGAAGCTGGCCTACATGCAGCAGCGAGCCATTGCATTGCAGGTCCTTTTGGTCACGTTTTCCTCTGTACTTTTCACTGAAGGGACGATGCAGCAGTAACCGCACACACACACATGCAATGCCTCGCATGATTTGCAAGGGAAAACTGAAAGTCAAGCCTGCCTCCTCTCCCTGGAGCTGATAGATGCCATGCTTCACTGCTCTCTGCACTGTGGGCCCAGATGAAGACCGTCCAGCACCGTGAGACCCCCAAGCATTAGAGCAGGGTTAACTCAGGGTTAGATGGCAATTAATTAACACTTCAACTGCAGTCATTGTGTAGCTATCATTATGATGATGATGATGATGATGATGATGATTATTAGTAGTATTAGCAGTATTAGTAGTAGTCGTCGTAGCATTTTATAATTTTTAAGAATATCC
The DNA here is from genome assembly GCA_900303265.1 of Brotula barbata. Classification (NCBI taxonomy): domain Eukaryota; kingdom Metazoa; phylum Chordata; class Actinopteri; order Ophidiiformes; family Ophidiidae; genus Brotula; species Brotula barbata. Next base: position 46,070 of record OMNV01001731.1, read on the forward strand.
TGGTTAAGTGGGTTATAAAATGGATGGATATTTGAGAATGTAAGAGTCACTGATTTAAATAAATTAAAGAAAGAAAAAGCAAGACCAGTATTTTATTGATTCCTATGGGGAAATTTTTTCTCTGCACTTCACCCATCTTAGCTATGAGTAGCAATGGGCAGCACTCACATGCACTTGCAAACACACATACACACACACACTAGCGCCCGGGGACCAACTCCAGAGCTTCTGCCTTGTGCCTTGGCCAAGGGCAAAGGCAGGAGTAATTAGCCTAGTGCGCCTGTTGTTGTGGGTGGGGGAAACCAGAGCGCCTGGGGTAGCCCCATGCAGACATGGGGAGAACATGCTCTAAACCACCGTGCTTGAATCTGATATCTCCTCAAGGGCTATTGCATTATCTGTTATATAATTATTTGCCTGTCTTTTCGCCATCATTATCAATGAGAGCTTGAAGTAATCTGCCTCTGGATCCTACTGTGCAAACAGTCAGTGAGAAGCGGGGCTTTATCACCTTGTGTGCTAATAAAGTTTTTTGTAATCTAATTTCAACCAAAATGGCTGCCAGGGATATCCTTCTCTAACCTCTGCCATGCCACCATTTTTCTCACTCCTTCCTGCCCCCTGAACAAGAAAGGAGGGGTGGGAAAAATCTCCCAATTCTTAGTCTCCACAGCAACAGCAGTCAAGTGACCTTGTCTCTGACTTCTACTGCTGAGTCAGAAATTGGGGGATCAGTGAGGAGGATGTGAGGAAAAGAATCAGGAGGAGAGAGACAGAAAGAGAGAGAGAGAAACTTGGTGCCCGTTTTTTCAGCGAATATGTGGCTGATGTTCATGTGAGATAATTTCCATGAAGCCGCCCTGTTGTATTCAGCTGACAGTGACACAGGCCCTCTTTGTATGTGCATGAAAATAAATGTGGTCAGAAAATGTGATGCCAGGGGCACCGTATGAGTCAGTCTAGTTCCTTGCACGCAATACTGCATATTATGAGGTTTTAGTCACAAAGACCACGTGTGAAGGAAAATACGCATGTGTGAATGAGGCGAGAGCCTGTGCCTGTGCCTGTCTATATATATATATATATATATATATATATATATGTGTGTGTGTATATGTGTATAAATTCATAGAGAAAGGACAAGTGGAGTTTTTATAAATGGGGTGAAATCATCAGCCTGTGTGAAGGTGATATTAGCTAATCCAGTTTCATGAGTATCTGAGATAATCTATATGCCATTCACCATCTGGAACAAGTAGGAGGGTTGAATAGAATAGAGTGATAGGAAAGAGATAAGGAGAGAGCTGAGATCACCAGGGAGAGGCTCACTCTGAATCAGATGATGGAAAGGATGACAGGGTTAAAGAGGATGAGAGAAATGGGGGGAGCACTATAGAGGGAGGGACGGAGGGTAAGAGGACAAATAGAAACGAAGAGAGTGATGAAGGAGGAGAGAGCCACAATTCCTCAAGGATTCAGTGTGAAGGAGAGACAGAACTGTCGATGAAGGATCATTTACCATGGAGTGACAGAGGCATGGGAACAAGACAGATGGTGGGGGGGAGCTTGGCCCGTTAACAAAAAATGTGATAAGGCATGCCAAAAGAAAACAAAACCAGGGGTCTGACAATACAGAGAAAAGGGGGGTTTGTCCAACATCAACAGAAAAAAGGATAAATAAATGAAGCTGATCGACTGTGAAAAAAGAGACACAAAGAGAGAGAGTGATGACAATGATGCTGATCATTATCATCAAAATTTGGGAAGGAATACAGCAGGAAGGAGGGGGGGAAGTTGGGTGTGTGCTCAGGATGAGTCAGGAGTATCACAGGTACATTCAGATATTATTGTATTCACTTATACATCAGATTTATTCACCAATTCATGTGGTGATCAACCCAAATGCTGCTACTCCAGATGATATCCAGTTATCTCCTGTCTTGTACCATCTGCTACATCACATTCTGAGGCATGTATCCTCATCTCTCTCTCTCTCTCTCTCTGTTTTCCCCATTTGACTCTGCTAGCTGCCCTTTCAGCACTGCCACTGCAGCAAAACCCTGCTCCACTCTTCCCTCTCCACCTTGTACACCATCATTTTATTACTCCGCACACATCCTACATGCAAAATACTGACAGGCTATAAAAAATATCACGGTGGGTTGAATGCTGAAATGATTATAGCTTTTAGCTGCTTTCTCTTGGAAAGAATGGTAATTCTAAATATGTTCTGTTTTCAGTTAGTGCTTTCAGTGGGGTATCATGATATTATAAATGATTGAAGGACTAATGACTGAAACTAAAGGGCATTTAATGAAGCCTCTCCATTTGCAAGGCCATTAGAAAGGAAACATCTATCCACTTGTTTTCCATTTTATATAACTGACTTTAGCACAAATTTGTACTTATTATGCACTTAGGCCTCCATTAAGACCTCATAAGCTCTAAAAGCATTTCCACTTTGGAAGCTTGTTGTTTTTTGATAGCGTGATTTTTGTAGCAGAGCTAACATTTCTCATCAGACACAATTTTGGAATCCACTGATGATGATGTCACAGGTGATTTCAGACAAATAGTACAAACTAAAAATCCTGTTATCTAATCAGTGACTAGACACTCTTTAAATTGTACTGTGTCCTTGGATTTTGTAAAAGCCGCGTCAGAATGATATGCCTCATTATTTTCATTATTTGAATGCCTTAATTTCACAGGTACTATTAGTTAGAATTATTAGAACTTTTTTGTGCACTCTGACATAAACAGATCAAATGCTCCAAAAAGGCCAAAATTTCAGTTCAGTTCAGTTAACACTGACTTGATATTTTAAATAAAGATCACTGATCACCTATTTACATCCGTTCATTTTAAATACGTTCGGAATTAGAATGTCATGCTTTAGAAATAAAAAAAAATCATTGCACATTTCCAGATACATTTTTCAAGCAAGATAGAGTAAAGATAAGGCACTAGAATTTTAGAACTATATTAGAATTGTGTTGTATTGTTTTGTTTAATCAACCACTCTATAATCCTTTTCCTATTCTGAAATGTGCTAACGTTGTTGCTTTGCAGACTGTCTATCTGTTCTAGCTCCTTCGAAGGTGTTTGCTTTGTGTTTTTCAGGTCTGCTGAGCTTTTAGTGTGCCAGACTCACTTATTGTAAAAGAAAGGTTTGCTTGTTTCAGATTGCGTTGGCTGTCTGTAAGCATGGCTCTGGTGGGGATTTTTTTTATTGTGCAGTGGTAAGCAGTAGTGGTCACGTTGATATGGGGTTTGTCAGACCAAACAGCACAAAACTTAGAAGACACGGTGGTTTTGTGTGTGTCATGTATTTCATTAGCACTGAGTGGCAGCTAGGTGTGATCCACTGCTGGATATGTGTGTGTGTGTGTGTGTGTGTGTGTGTGTATGTTAGGGGTGGCAGTCTCAGGAGTGATGGGAAAGACAGTGTCATAGCAGATCTGGAGAGGGGCCATGTGTTCAGTGGGAGAGCCGGCCCTTTAATACATATCAGCCAATCAGGGACGGGATGCTGGGAGCAGTCCGTCCTTGGGAACGACCTTGCAGGGGGGCTGAGGAATGGAGAGGGTAGAGAGAGGAGAGTACACAGCAGGGGCAGAGAAAGGAGAGTAACCAAGGGATTGGCATAAAGAGCACAGGGAGGACAGAGGAGGTACGAGGGATGGACAGAGCAGAGGGAGGGAGAGAGGGCAAGAAGGAGACAACCTCCACACTGCAATACAATGCTGTAGATAGATAGATAGATAGATAGATAGATAGATAGATAGATAGATAGATAGATAGATAGATAGATAGATAGATAGATAGATAGATAGATAGATAGATAGATAGATAGATACTAAGAGGATTAAAAGTTCAGCAGGTTCACCTCGCTCTCCTTGTGTCACCGACATGGATGTCATCCCATCCAGATTAAAGTGACAGCATGACGTTGCGTAAGAACACATGCAGTTCCTCTCTCTGCCTGAAAGAGAGGAACTGCATGTGTTTTAGAATATGATATCTGTGATGCAGATTCACTGTAAGTCTCTGTACTGTAAAAGTGCGTTGGGAAGGTTTCTAGGCCTCCTCCCTATGTCGTGTCAGCAACACACACAGCACTTCTGAGCCCCGCCAGATGCGTTACCTTGTGGTCCCATTCTGTTCTAGATGATAGAGTGAGAATGCGTGTGGTGTGTGTGTGTGTGTGTGTGTGTGTGTGTGTGTGTGTTTGCCTTGGAATATACGTGAGAGCCTACTGTGCGAATACTGTATGTTGCTGCCCGTGTATATTAGCATTTCCTGTGTATGCACCATGTGTGTCAGTATGTGGCTCTATCTGTCGAAACAAGGAGGAAGTATTCTGTGTGTTTGAGAAAGAGAGAGAGAGAGAGAGACTGCGTCCAATGAATCAGTGTGATGGAGTGCTTGTCTGACATAACGCCAGGCAACTTCAGCTACGTTTTCATTAGCGATGAGCCCATTCAACTCAGACATGGGACCCCACCCAACCCTACACAAACAAAATTTTCTCCATAGAACCATACACACAAACGCACACCCACGCAACTGGACGGTGACACCATGGGAAAATGGGGGGAGGCGGGGAGAAATATGTGTCTACTCTGTGTGCTACTTTTGGTAGTCAATTTGTCTTCTCAGTTTGTGTCAGCTTTGTGTGCAAAACTGTAAATGTGTGTGTTTGTTTCTACTGTGTATTCTGTCCTCTCTAGATTTGCCCTCTAGATGTGTATTCCTTCCCATATCCTGAGCACATTCCTGACAGAAAGACGCTGCTATGTGCTTGTTACTGTAACAGTCCAGACGTTGTTCCCTCACTGGGAGTCCGTGAGTGTGTGTGTATGTAAGAGACAAGGCAATTTGCTCTTCACTGGACAGTATGTTGTCCCCTGTGTGTGCACTCACCACTATAGCAGCAGGCAACAGTCCAAATGAGAGCTGACAGTTTGTCAGAATCATATTGGATGTATGACATTTCGATTACGCCACAAACACTCATCAATAGAAATCCAAGATGGCAGCGATTCATTTTCGTATGAAGTACGTATTGAGGCACACACTATTGTCAGGAGAAGTGTTGACCAGGCAGAAATGGCACATACGTACTTCACTGCCTGCTGAAGGTGGAAAATAGCTTAAGTTGCAACTTTGCACTTTTCCCCTTGTGTGACATCCCACCTTGTATCCTCTGCAAGGGTTTTATTTCTCCATCGCTCCCATACCTCTCTACCTCCTCTCTTTCCTTCCCTCAGTCTCTCTCGTGAGTGGCCTCTATTTTTAGATATTACAGTGAGTTAAGCCTGACTTTTATCACCATCGCTATTTGTGTCTTACACATGCTCTTTTAAAACAAACATCTTATTTGTGCAGTATGTTTGTGTGTGTGTATGCAGCATGTTAGAACCAAATGAGTAATGTGATGATGAGCGAGAGCGGGGTGGGAGGTTACCAGTTGCCAAGGCGACCTCCTCTAGTCTCCAGGGCCATTTGACTGGGGTGACCCTAATGGCTGATTGACTAATTCCTTGTCCTCTGAGCTATCCCATGATGCCTAGAGGAAGGATATCATCCCAAGGTTATTCATGCCAACACATGCTGGAACAATACAATTGCACACACTTATAGACACGCAAAGCAGAAACTTATCCTTGCTGAAGCCTGGGGGATTGTCACATTTCCATTTAAACTCCTACAAGCATGTTGCAGCAATCTGTGTAAACCGCGGGTCATTCCATTCTCAGCAGAACAGGGTGAGAGGCAGATGGAGGACAGTGTGGCTAAATAATAAACAGATGCTTGTGGAATGGTAGAATAGAGTAAAAAGTCTGTCCTTGTTTATTTGTTTTGTGTTTGTAACATTAGCATGTGAATATATCCTTACATTTAAAAAAAAAAAAATCATCACATTCCTCCGGTTTGAGCCGGACCAGCCACTTCATTGTTGATCATCAGGCTAGCATTCAGATAGGAGACTGTATCAAAAAGTTTACAAATCTGATTGCTCTACCCACCCTGAAAGCCAGATGAAATAAAGTGTAAACACAGTTGAATAAGCCCAAAGGAAATGCTCATGTCACAGGGCCTTCACAGCAAACCCAGGAATATGAAAGAAATACACTTGTGGTCAGCTAGTGAAATCTGGTCACAGCACCAAAGAAAAAGAGAGGTGAAGTTGACTTATAATTTTTATGTGTAATAGATTGATGGGCATCAGAACCCTCGGGGCTCTCTTCCCTCATTACTAGTCTCTCTTGTCTGCAGTTAGCCTATCCTCTATGATAGTAGCTCCTTTGTCAAACAGGCGCTCCAATATGATGAAGAGGCTGTCATTGTTGTCCCTGTCCACGGCCTGGCTGCAGCTGTAAAATGGCAGCAGGCAAACTTTACGTCAGCAGAGCCAAGTCAGTAATGGCGCAATCAGAAGCTGCAGAACATTGCTAATTCTCTGAAATACCAGTACACTGTTGGTTTTCTTAAGTTTTTGGATGGCCCTGGCGCGATATTAACCAGATTCTTTAGAAAGATTAAATGACTATTATAACACAACAATCAGTGCTTCTCTTCAGCCAACCAGCCTATATCTTCATCCGATTACCCACAATGCACCATTGTTGTTTGTCATTGATGTCCAGCTGTCAAACTAAAGCCATTTCTGATGTATTAGTCACATTATTCACCTTGGGAGTGCTGACTCACTGTTGCAGAGGTCAACAAGGATTAAATTCTGTCAAAGCAACACTAAGGTGAATCACATTGCTCATGTTAAAAGGTTAAGTTTGATCTCATAAACAATGGAATTGAGGCACAGATGTAAATATAGTCATAAATATAATTAGGATGAATGGTTTTCTTTTCCATCGTGACACCTGCTCGTGCGTGTATAGACTGCATTGATATATAATTCTCAGGGGATTATTTTGGATGATAATTGTACTGGATCAAATTGGAATGAATGTTGGGACACACCCTGCTATTCCAGCAGGCAGGGACAGACACACACACACACACACACACACATCTCATTTATTTAAGTAGCTGTAACTCGGAGATAAATCATATGATTCATTGGAATAAGTGTTAGCACACGTTAACATATTAAGATACTAAATCAAGGCTTCCTAGTGAATGATTGCAAAGGCTTATGATCACTATGTGAAAAAATATTGTAGAAAACAATTATGTAAGTGTGTGTGTGTGTGTGCGTGTGTGTGTGTGTGTGTGTGTGAAGAGGTTGAATGTGCCCAGAAATTGGACTTGATAGGGGGGGAATTTGGATAAGGACCTAAGAGGCACTCAATATCTCAATGTTGTGTCATCGCTTTGGAATGAAACATCTGGCTGTCTTCTGTTGATAAGGGACTATTTTATGTTCCAGCATGTTCTACGCAACGCTCACATTAAACAAGAAAGAGTCAAAAAGGACATACCCCGGTCCAGGCTGCACAGTTCATTAAATGTGTTGCTTTGATGATGGAATGTTCAGAAAATTTTAATCTGTATTTATTTAGATCAGGATTTGCATGGAACTGGCGATCATACTGATTTGTTGAAGGTATGCTTTTTTAACACACACATGAAGAAATCTTTAATCCATTTTCATTAAAAGGATTTGCGAACATGGGTCAGATTTATGGCAGTAAGATCACGGTCCTTTAAATTTTGATGAAAGGTTTTGATGAAAATGGCTAGGATCTATTTACAGGAAACAAAATTGTATGTGCTTGATTAACAAACATATGTTCATAGTATTGGATCTGGATCAATACCAGGAAACCTACTTAAAAGCAATAAAAACCACAAGGATTCGACCAATCCTCATGTTATCTAAATGACTTCTTCTTTTGCTATAGCTGTGGATAAATTGATTTTGACTTGTCTCTCTTCTAATAAACAACCACAAATTGGCCAAATGGCAGATGTTGTTATATTATATAACCTGTATAACCAGTTTGAAGGAAAGTTGATATTCTCATTAAAAATGGACAGATGTGGCCAGTGTTCCAGTGGTTCGCTCTCCAAATAAAAAAGATTTAAGGAGGATGAATGAGCATATTTCAGATTCATCGTTAAGCTAAATAAACTCTATGTAACCTGTGAGAATTAGACCAGTCCGTCACAAACCGGACTGTTAATCAGTTAATAAGCGCAGTTTTCGCTTCATTACCTGCTGATTCATTCAAAATGATTAACATTAAATCAGCACTGTATTTGTGTTATCATCCAGCTAGCTGTGTGATGGATTGTATTGTATATCACTTGCCATCATTATCAAACAAGGACAAATTACCACCAAGTATCATATCAGAACTAATTGCAACTTTTATGACTCCACATTACGACATCACATCCTGCTGACTGAAGCATATTTCTCCTCTACCAGCTACAGTACATAAATCTCTCTCTCCTCTTTCTCCTCTCTGTCGCTACTATCGTGTCTAGGTGCAGCACCTGCTTAACAAGAGAACACCCACATCTGTGCGCACAATGCTCTGCCTGCATCTGCATTGCAGGCCTAATGGCTGCTATTGGAGGAGTGAGGAGACATGCTGCTCTTTGATTGGACGAGAGCTGAGACTCAGCAACGTGACTGGAGTGAGAGAACCTAGATGTGGCTGCACTGGTTGAAAGTCACCACTGTTTGTGTTGGCACAAGCATAAAAAATTTAAATAAAGAGAACACGAAGAAAGGGGCATTAATAATCCCTTTCTTACACACTGGTAAGCCCCTCTCATCGCCATGGTAATAGAGTGAAAAGAAGGGGTTATTAGACTGTGAGTAACACCTTCTTACACCATAGTAACCTTCTCTTACCACCCTAGCAACACCTTCCTTCACCACTGTAACCCCCCTCTCACCATAGCAACACCTTTTTACACCATTGTAACCCCCCCTCACCATAGCAACACCTTCTTACACCATTATAACCTTCTCTTACCACCCTAGTAACCACCTCTTACCTCCCTATTAACACCTTCTTACATTATAGTAACATCTTTTTACACCATAGTAACCCCCTCTTACCACCCTCACGTCACCGTCTTACACCATTCTAACTCCCTCCTACCAGCATAGTAACAACTTCTTACACCCTAGTAGCCCCCTATTATCAACCTAGCAACCCACTCTTAAGGCTGTATTATGAGGGTGGTAAGAGGGGGTTACTAGGCTGCAAGAGTGTGTTGAGGAAAAGAGAGCAGTATGAGGAAAAATGAGAGAGAAACAGGGAGAGGACAATACAGATCAGCAGAGTGCTTCGAAGAATGTGCAATGTAACAGCCACCCACCTCCTCTGTCATAGGGATAGTATGACGCACTTACATTTCATGGCAGGAAGGATACAGAGTACAGGCTAATGCCGATAGTAATGCAATAAGTGAGTTACAGCTGTGAGAATATATTTATAGGATAAGCTATGGGAATGGAGAGATCTCAATCCACCCAGAACCGGAATAGGCCTGAAAGGGGATGTTGGATAGTTAGACAGAAAGTGTGGTGACAGTTCAAGGGAACAACTCAGCAGGCAGGGAACAAGTGAGCTACCTGAGCTGATAGTATCAATTATTAACAATCATTTCAAACCAGCCTCTGCCCAAGGGAAACCTTCTCCAAATGTCACGACAGACGAAAACACTTACAAACCCTGTTCATTTACATTCGTGTCTTTTGTTTTGTTTCGCCACTCGCTCGTCTAGTAATATTATTTTATTACGTTGTATTGTACAGGCTTTTTATTATGATTGTGTTTTTTTGATTGACATTTATTAGACATTAACCCTCAACCTGTATATTTTCATACAAGATGTTACCTGATATTTTGTCAAACATAGATGATATATCCCATAAAATGTATGTATTTTCATTGTTAGGAGATAACAGGTGTGCACAGGCCAAGTTTTCCATATTAAAAAAAATACGTTTTGAGTGCCTTTGATTCACAAATGAGATAATGTTGAAATTTAGTATGTTTGAATGAATGTTATTAATAACCACACTTCATTTTTCATTGTAGGGACTACTAACCAATGTTAAGTAACCCATATACAATCTGTCAGAGTCAGTACACAGAGAAGTAGGATATGAATTTGTACTGATCTGTGTTGGGCCAGGCCTGCCCAGCTGTCCACTGGCCTTATGTGCCCTCCACCTTCACCCTCTCTTTAATCCCAAAAGCCAATTCTCTTTGTGTCTCTGTCTCTCTCTCTCTGTGTCCCTTATCTACTCCACCCTCTCTATCATTTCCTCCATGGTTCCAGTTCTCTCACCTCTTCCATGCGAGGGCGTCTGGACAGTGTCACTCACCATGGTGCTAGTGTACATGCCTCCCTCGTCCTCTTGCTCTCCACTTGCACACTGTGTCCTTCTGGCCTGGTGTTCACACGATTATCAGAGACACGATGGCAGAAAAATGAAAAAATGAGAGAGGAATGAGGAGAAATGCTGAGGAGAGATGAAATAATACAATTTTATTATCATTTCTGTCACATCAACCCTTTATCTACTACCACTTTTCGGTTGGATGGTGGTTCAGATGGATCCATGTTATCGCTTTGGGACCACTAAGGCAGGATCTTGAATGTGTTCATGGTCTCCAGAATATGACAGTGCTTTGTCAAAATAAAATGCAATATATATTCAAGATGTTCCAGGCCTGCTTGTGCTATGTCTGTATCTGTGTACTCACCATCCACGCCAACAGCATACACCCAATCATGCTCATCGTTGTCATACACATGATGGGCCGTGTCTATCAGGTCAGGTCATCCAGGATCTCAGAGCACAATGTGAGTGTGTGTGCGCATTAGTGAATGTGTTGCCACAATTTTTTTTCCGAATTGTAGTCAAGGTCACCCCGTAAATCCCTCCTCACCTACTTTGCTGGGAGTCAGTCAATCAGGTGCTCCATCCCCCCCTCTTCTCTCTCCACCACATTCTCTCAATCCCTCTCTTCTGCCTCTATTTTTAACCAGCTTAGCAGACTGAAGACGTGAGAGGTTTATTCTGTGCTTTCTACCTCACTCATTACCTGGCTGCCGATTCACAAAGTCTGTTAATCCCATAATACTACGACTGCAGAGATCAGTGTGAGTTTACACATTGTATAAAAAGCGAATCTTAAGTAGAAGATCACTTTCCTCTCTTGGATTTCTTCTGTTCTCGCTCAGCACTTAAAATCAAATGACTCTTAGATTTGTGTCTCCTCTCGGTCTTATCTCCTCACTGATGGGCTGTGCATTCCCCACCAATGTAACATTCCTCCAATCAATAGACAGAGAGCCATTAGAGAGAGTTACCACAACTTGTGCTCCATTCCCAGATCATATTTATTGATCCAGACGTTTATATAGTGGACACCCTAATGTACATTGCAGCACAGGGCACTGCATCTCAACTAAAAATAGCATGAATACATTAATAGAGAATCACACTCACAGCAGACATTGCATAAGCTGCAGTTGAATCACAGAATGCGAGGCAGAATTACCACATCGGTTACTGCGGTGGATATGGCACACTGATATTTTCTCATGCTGGCTGCAGTGATCTGACCTTGGTGTTAAGTCATGATTGGCTTTTAGGTGTAAAACAGTGTGTTAGCACTAATTAAAGCCCGTTTAGATTCTGACTGCTCCTTAGAATCCCTACACAACTGTACGTGGGTCTGATCGGAATACCATCAGGGTGCAGAGAGATTGCAGAGTCATGGTGGGCTGCCGGTCACTACTTCCCTTCATCTGCAACACCATAATCTGACATGGGCTCACACTGGACACTGCTGCACTCCATACTGATTAATACAAATAAGATGGAATACACAGGGAGCCTAGGGCGCAGAAAATATATGTAATACGTACACACTGCTATGAAAGGACACTTTTGTTCCTTTGGTGCATCATCAGCTTTAAAAAAATGACTCATGATGCTGGGCTAAAAACGGGCCTATGACTGCACCCGTGGAGTTTTCATGTACTGTGCGAATTTATGTTTGGGATGATATGCAGCTTAAGACGGAAAGAGATGAGTCAGACTAGGGAGAGGAAGGAGGGGAAAAGTACAGCCACTGTAGTGGGTGTGCTACAGCAGCCCGGTCTAGAGCCCCCACGTGGTCATAAGTTGCTATTGCAGTTGCACCAGCAGCATCAAGTTTAGTCTTTTCTCTAGTTCAGCTTTTGCTTATAACTTTAATATAGTGGCCAGTTCTATTCAAATGTCACCCACTCGCACATTGTTCGTATATATCCTCCCATTTTCCTTCATGAGTCATTAGCAGGGGATGGACAGAGCTGTCACGCTTCCTGTTGTGCTGAATCCTCCTGCATCAATCCACACTGCCACCAGGTGGATAAATTATGGAAGTACAACAGAGGTGGAAAAAAGTATCTAGTGTTTGTCTGAACGTTTATTTCAACAGCAGCAGTATGTAACAGATCAACAGAAATAATAAAAACGCCACCAATAAATGTAAAGTAATTTGATAAAACACAAGTTGAGTTGGCACTTGCAGAACGACATTTGAGATTTACAGAAAGTTAAAAAAAAGGTTCGATGTCATTGATCTGTGAAAAACATCGACCAGATGATTGTACGGATCAGCATATTTGCAGACTTGCTGTCAAACCTATTTCATAAAAAAAAAAAAATACTCTACTAGAAATGAACTGTGATAGATTTCTAGAATATAGTGCAGAATTACAATAATCAATGAGCACAAACTGTATAATAAAAAACAGGTTTTGTCAAAGTAAGATTCAATTCGATTGGAATGTAATCAATAGAAGCCAATGTACAGGCCAGCATGTAACAACTCTACTTTTCAAATTGCACCTGAGTACTGAGGCTCACAGAATTTGAAGTCTGAAAGCCAAAGGTTAGATGCAAACGTAACTATAAAAACAAAACACAAATATCTACACGCATACAACATGTCCAGAAGTTTCCCGCATCACTGGCATCTACACTGTGGTGTCGTCATGGTCTGCGAGCCTCGTGGCAGGCTGGCTAATTAACTGAATCTAATAGCTTCTCCCCACAGGGAGCCTGCATGCCTGCTGGATCCGACACCATGCCGCCTGCATTCAGAAACCAGCCTTGCACACAAATGTGACGAGGTAAGATGTAACCATGCTGATTACCACAGTGTGTATGACAGATTTACATTCAAAATAGCATGGCAGTTCATTGTTCCTGCGAGGGTAGAAATATTCATCTGCTTCACACTCTATGTTCATGCACTTTGATGAGCTCACACGCAAAGGGAACCATATCTATATAAATGTGACCATGAAAGGAACGTTATCTTTCACTTTCAAATGTTCCAACATGTACAATCACAGCTGCCTGTGGCAGATGTGCACACACTAATGTCACTGTAAAAGTGACAGCATAGGGGTCAGACATCTTTAGAGAGCATCACAGAAACTATGCCATTCTTTTCATAGTAAAACCCGATCTGAATGCATCAAATGTTCACATTAACAGATTTACCATTTTATCACCATTTTCCGTCTCAGAATTCAAGTAAGGTCTGTCTCACTCAAACCTGTCCAAATGTGCACGCATGCAACACAAACACATATTTACACACACACGCACCCATATCCATCTGAACCTCACACAAACATAGCAGCAGACACAAAACTGTCCCCGCGGTTGACATTGGTGCCTAAATGAGCATTGTCATGGTAACCATCTGGCATGTAGGGAGGAAGCACCTCGCTGTCCCGAGGATCATCCCAGCCAGAAGGGGCAGCAGAGTGGTAATGCTCCCTCCCATCCTCAAACGCATTGTCATCATTGTGGACATTATCCATGTCCTGAAACAACACGTCAACATAAACATGTCAGCCATCACTAACGATATAACATTAAATCAATTGAGTAATTGAGACTCTAAGTAGATTAAACCAAGATGGTTGTGGCCTTACAGAGATTGCTTCGCCAGTCTGGGTAGAGTAGCGCTCGTTCTGCAGAGGTCTGTCTTCAGCCAGAGGGGCATGAATCGTGTCCAGCTGCAGAATACATAAAAATCAATCACATTATTTCAGAAGGCACGATCACTTTGTGTAGCAGGCTTTTCACACACCACCGTGAATATCTGCCAACACTGATGACTTCACAGTGACTCACCCTGTCAGCGGAGTTGTTCTTCTTCTTAGGGGGAGGGGGTTTGTACTTCGGAGGACCGCTGAAAGACAAAGTGCCACCAAGTTGTTGCATTCATTTTATGCAGTGTCCTGAGAATAATGCACGATCAATTCAAAAATAATGACAAAAAGAACACAACACACATCAATCAGAGATACTCACTCTCCATTGAGTTTGTTGTTGCGGTGTTTGCGATACATAGCTATGGCTGTTCCAATGATGGCCAGCAGGATGACAACCCCAATGATGGCCCCAATGATGCTGCCTGTAGTAGCACCCTTCTCTGGAAGACGCGTGCCTGGGGAGATGAGACAGAGAGAGGGGAGGCAAAATGCCATTAGATAAGATTAGACAAAGTATATTTGTGAGGATTCTCCATTAGTTGGACAGCTCTGCTTACTGTAAGACACACTGCTGAACACACTGTAACAGTGTAAGCAGTTAAAGATCAATAGAGATAATAATAATAATAATAATAATGCAACTCAAAGTGCAAGGAAAATACATGCACTGCCTGCCTCACATTAAAACAGAATAAAATGGACATAAAAACCTGTTAAGAACATCAATATTAAGGTAAAAATACATAAAATAAAATAAGGCTAAAAGAAAGGTGAAAAGAATACAGACAGACAAATCATAAAATGACAACTAAAGTTACTGTATGGAAAAAGGAGAGTCAGCGGTGATTGTGTGTGCTTGTGTGCATGTGTTTGTGTTTGTGTGTGTGCGTGTGTGTGGTAGTGATGTAATGAAAGCGTGCTTTGAATAGGATGATGCTTCAGATGAGTTAATAAGAAAAAGCAGAAGATTCAAGCAGAGGTTCCACTAATGAACCATGACCACACTGAGGATGAACCCAGACCCATATACACACACAGACACACAGGCACACAATGTGTGTGTGTGTTTACTGAAGGTGCAACCTGACTCATTATTCCCATGTATTCCCAGGGGGCTATGCTAATGAGGGGGTGGTAAAGGGTAGAGAGGATCTGGAGCTCGTTTGATGAGAACAAGCCCCGGTTCATGATTGAATGTACTTGGTCTAATTGCGATTTTCCTGTAACAATAGGCTACACGGACCATCTCCTAAAATAATTCTCTATCCTTTGTACATACAAAGGGGTCCTAATCATCATATCTTTCCCAGCTCTTCATCATGACTCACCCCATCATCTCAGCACCGACCCTCAACATTCTGCACTGCACAACCCCCTTTAAGCTTCTTATGACCTACACAAAAAGGTTAAGATTCTCTCTGTTAGCTAGACGGTTTTGAAAAAAAAGAAAAATTGCAATAGGAAACGGTTGTAATTATTGAGGTTTGGAAGGACTTCTGGTCCGAGAGGCTACGATTTTTTTGATTATATACTTAAAAGCTCTGAATGTGCTCATTAAAACCTCTATTATTTATAATTATAAATTTCATTACCAAATCATTAATTATTGTGACTGAATACTGTGAGCCTCAACACCAAGAAGAATAATCAAGAGCTCTTTGTGATGATGATTTTCAACAATTGTCATTCAGCTTTTCATCTAGTAAAAGAAGAAACTAAACTGGTCCCTGGTTCCATTATATTCTTAACGGATGAATGAGAAATAAAGATCATGAAGTTACGCAATTATGTTGTTTAGACATATTTTGAATTCTGAGAACAAGTTTTATATCGTTATTTTCCTATAATAAAAGTCATACTGCAGCCATCATGGGAGCCAAACCTGTGATGCCCTCGATGCATCTCAGTGATTTTGGGGTTGCGGAGGGAATTCAGACCTCCGCATATACGCCTTATTTTATGATATGTAATAAAGGGTCTATCCTAATGTTTCAGATGAAACATGAATCATCCATTATGTCACACACTCTCGTCTCCTAACCAAAAGTCGAATGAACTTAATGTTTACACTGTAAACAACATACTGTGAGTGCAATAGGCTGCGTTTTTTGTGATTATTTTCTTATTTACAGAAAATTAAGAAAATTATCTAGATTAATATACATTTTTAAGAGTTATAATTAAAATATTACTAAAATGAAAGTCAATGGGGTTATATACAAAGCTGGATGATGCGATATTAGAGATATTATTGTTTAGGATGTTACATATTACCAGATATTCTGTATTGCCTCATCCTCTTAGATTATTAACAAAAATTATTATATTATATTATTTTACTTATCACAATTAAACAGTGAAATATATGCGTGAAGAGAAATCAAGACCTTTGATTTTTGTCAGTACCACCCTGTCCTGCTGTAAAACTGTGCAAACGTTCCTCTGCAGTAAGAGATGACAAGCAGCAAGTGAATCCAGAGAGGACATTTGGGATGAGCTCCAGGAAATTAAACCAAATTAGCAATTCATGAAACAGTACCACTCTTAAAATTGTCCAACAATGAGCTTGTAAAACACATTTTGTTATGGCTCGGCCATTACTCGGAGAATCGACGTTATAAAACCGCAAAAGATATGAACTGCAAAAGGAGCAGGCGAAATAATTACTGAGAATTTTACAGGGAACATCGTGAAGGAGTCAGTGAATATTTCACCGTGGCATTTGCAGAGTCGAGGTGGTTCTGGAGAGGGTGGGCTGTAAAGACGGTGATGAATGAACACTGATAAATGTAAAGAGGAACGTTCCAAATCGTTCAGTCTGGAGGGGTCAGAGAGCACAGAGAAGCATTTGGACCCTGGTTTGTTTCCACCTGTTGATTCGTGGCATGAATGGCATTATTCATTCACTGCTTCAGAGCATAACACCACTTTAGTGCAGTGTGAGTGCTCTACCATGGGATGGCGCTGTGTCTCTTTGCCACCACATACGACGCTCAACCTGACTCCGGCCTCTTTTGCTTCCTCATGTGTCTGCTTATTACCAGTCTCCATTTTAGCTTTCTTCAAAGTCCTCAGAGTTCTTTTTCCTGTTTTACCTCACCACAGTCATCATCCCACCTGTGTCACTGAGGTGGAGGGGGGTTCTTTCTCTCAGATACTCTGATGGAGAGACTGCAGCAGAGGAGACCAGTCTTGGGCATTGAGGTGGGCATGTGTGCGTGTGTTTGTGAATGAGTCGACTGGAATGCATGACATCTGTGCTGGCCCTGGACCCCAGTCGAGTCTTGCACTAATGAAACATCCTAAGCATATCTGTGCGAGTGAGTGAGTGAGACAGGCAGTGCTGATGTGCGAGTGTAAGAAAGAGAGTGTGTGTGTATGTATTGAGAGTGATATCGGTGTGTGTGTGTGTGTGCGCGTGTGAGTGAGTGAGTGACAGAGAGAGAGAGAACGTGAGGTGAGAGAGAGAGCTGTTGTGTGAGTGTGTTTATGCGTGATGAGCAACAGTGAAGAGAGTGTGGGTGTGTGTGTGTGTGTGTGTGTGTGTGTTAGAGAGAGAGAAAGCGAGAGAGAGAGAGACAGGCTCAGGTCTGCAGTGCGATCTTTGCCCTGCAGCTTTTCCTTTCCAGACAAACAGCACTTGCATACACAAAGAGAAATATCTACATCCATATTTATACTTGGGACACAAATGCACACACAAAATAGGAGATTTATCCCAGTGGACAGCAGCCTGAAGGCAGCAGGAGAGTTGTGCATCTCCAGCTAACCCACACCATGTTTACCTACAGTATAGTGGAGGGCTGGGGGGGCGGGGTGTGGACCACAGTTCAAACTCCATTAAAGGTCACCACATTCCTCTGAGCAGATCAATGTGGGGACCATCCAGTCCGATACACATCTATCCCTTCCTGTGTGCGAGTCTGCACGTGTGTGTGTGTAAGCCCCCATCGCTCAGCCAGTCAACCATGGACCACCACCCTCCCATGGGGAACAGCAGAGGAGGAGGGAGGGAGAAGGAGGAAGAGGAGACAAGGCTGGATGGTCAGGAAAATTACCACTTCAGCAAGTTGAAAATACCCAGGGAATCTCTAGAGCTTTGGGATGCACGGCTGGGATACAAGTGCACTTCTAAAACCGGCGCCTGGAGTCTTTCACCTGTGTGGTTTGAAGACCGCTCTACCGTTCCACCCCGCATCATCGCAGACGGCGTCTCAAAATATATACAGAGGCAGAAACTTGGGAGACGAATCAGCACGCCGTTAAAACTCAGTTCGTGTGAGTCATTGGAAGGGAAGCTGTAATGAGGAAAGAGAGAGCTCCGTGTCGGGGAGAGAAGATTCACTGTGACAAGGAGAGGAGCCTAGGACAGGTCCAAACAAGGAGGGGGGGTTGAGACTGAGCTGTCAAAAGAGGAAGTGAACAGAGAAGTGAGGATGAGGAGGAGACAGGAAGAACCCAGCGCAATGAAGACTGTGATTAAGAGGCCCGTCTTCAGATAAGTACAGAGCGATTTCCCGGCTGCTGCCTGCAACTGGCTGATCACACACGAGGGGATGATGGAAAGTGCAGGAAGACAAAGATCTCACGTCCTTCTCCCTCCCCGTACATTTACACCTTTCCCTGGAGGGATTAACGTTAACGTGCTGGCCTACGCACACATACGCACTGGGCTCTGCTGCGTTTATATCCTCTTCCTCTCATCCTCATCCACCCGTGCCTTTGTCACTCCCATCAACTCTCTCCTTCCCTCGTGCTCCATCAACACAGTAATTTGGGACTCTTTGGCCCAGTAACACGCCGGTACAAATCTGCGCCGTCTCCCCCTGCATCTCTTATCTCCACATGCCTAACAAGTAAAGATAAACCTGTTTTTATTACCCCGTGTGACCTCCTGTGCCAATCTGCGCACACGCTAACACACGGGTTTCCACCGATACTGAGTGCAGACTAACCAACCCTAAAATCTGAAGGTGTCATCGCTCGGCTAGATCAAAAGATCATTCAGCTATACAAACTGTTGGCGTTACAGAATAGTGCCGGTCATGTAATCAGGGTGCATCTTGTGAGTGTTTGTCCCTTCTCTCACACTATACGAGCTTTGTGATGCACGGTATGGTTTATTTCAATTGTCTCCAGGATTTCTCGCCTGTTTTCTCCTCTTCTGTGCCGAGCGGTAAGGCTGAAGGTAGCAGGTGAGTTGTTTACCGGTTGCATCATCAGGAGTGAAATATCAGATTCCACAGTAGTTTGAAAAGGATAAATCATGGATGGCTCAGTCTAAAGTTAAGAGAATCAGCTGCTCTGAGGATATACGAAAAGTAAATTTATTCCAGATAGGTTCGCTTCAGACTTCACAGTGGAAAATCACCTGTGGTTGTGGTATAGGTTGGCCTCTTGGTGATCTAAATTCTGCTGCGGATAACACACCTTCCTGTTGGTGACCTACATTCCCCTGCAGACCATAATCGGTTGTTCGAAACAAACAAAATGATCACAGGTACAGCATGTCCTGTCCTGTCCAAGAGGGTAAATACTGGACGACAAAGAACTTCCTGCTTTTGACTGGTGATAAAACGGAAATGCTAATCCTAGTTCCCTAAAAAGCAAAGATTATCACTTTCGCATATTTCATTAATATTTGATAACAATAATATTTAAAAATGCCACAACGTTATTTCATGCTTTTGTCACTCGAGACTGGACTACTTTTGCCTTTTTCTCCTATTCGTCCTGCAGAGCTTTAGGCTAGTTGGGAACCTTTATTACGCAGGCTTGTAAAACCCTTTGAGACACCGTACGTGAGATTGAGTTATACAAAAAGATTGATTTAATTAACGGAATTTCCACATCGCATAAATGCCCCATTAGAGACAAAGCTGTGCTTTCCTGCAGGACATTGTCCCATCTCATCTTTTCTTACAGCTTTCGTGCCATTCTTCAATGTGCTTTTAAGTGAAATAGGAATGATTATATAATTATATATCACACCGCCATAAATGTCTCTGGAGGAGCACGAGGCAAAAAAGATTTTTGATTTTCCGTCCATTTTAATATCTGCACATTTGACAGGGACAAATTTACCTTAATGCCTTAATACCTTAATGCACAGGTTAGAGCTTCCTGGTTCAACTCTGGCTTGAGCACCCGCCCTCTGCCCTGCCCTGTCCTGTCCTTCCTGTCTGTCTTTCTACTGTAACTATCATAATAAAGCAGTGAGGAAGACATTTTTTTTTTCTAAGTGTCAATGGTATAAAACAAAGTGCTTGAAAACACGAGGTTGCTTCTGGCTCAGCAGTGCACCCAGAGATGAGATTAGGACAGAACGGTCCCTGGTCACTGACTGAGATTAGGATAAAGATCGGCGTTTCTAACATCATTGCTCACTGAGAGAAAAGAGGAGAGTAACCACCTTTAGATTCTGACGTCAACACCGCAAACCTTAGACTCCATACGCACATCAATCAATGCATTTGTTCAGTCAGGGATCAGCCCAGTAATATACAGTAATAACCAATCACATACATTATGGAGTCAGGGAGGAGGAAAGCACAAGCGCAAGTTGAAGAGAATAAAGTAATGCTTGTGGCGCCACTCATTAATACCACTCACATCAGCTGCTAGCTGTCAGGCCTAAAGTACACACTTTGAACCTGGACACAACATACACACACTTAAATCATTCATAATCAATTCAAGTGCAGCACAGTCGTGAGCGCTGCAGCACCCACTGACATCAATTATATGGCAGCTGAAGACCTGCTTCACCCTCCACCACAATCACCTCCCTGCCCTCACCGTCATGTACAGAGCACTGCAGCCATGGCAGCGTTACAAATCATTTCTGGACAAAAGAAAACAAATGTTGATTGTTCCATTTTGGCCAATACGACCAGTTGAAAGGTTCTAGAAGGACAAACTCCACCAACCAGCCTGCCTTTGTGGACTACATGACTGAATTTGGCTCGCATCTGGGTTGTTGTGTGTTTGCGCGTGTGTGTGTATGAGAGAGAGAGAGAGAGAGAGAGAGAGATGTTTGGGCAAATCAGTGATGGAGGACACTTTTAATCTACTGTGATTCTTGAATTCAACCACGTACATTTCAACTGTCTGACGATTAAATTCAAGTCAATGTGTGCACACAGCCAGCGTGTGTGTGTTTGTGTTTGTGTGCGTGTGCGCCCCCAAGTATGTGTGCGCATTTTGACATTTTAAAAAGCTATGTTGAGGTAATTTGAAAACTCTGTTTGTACGTGTGAGTGTGTGCGTGTGTGTGACTCCGCTCTCCCGCTCCCTCTCTGGGGAGACAGTGTGTTCCCTGCCATACTGCATCAAAGCACAGTCAGTTGCATCTGGAGAAGGCAAGAACTGCCCCCCCACCACCCTCCAACCCCCTCTCTCCATCTCTCTAAGCTTCCATCATTCCCTTCTTCCACCTCCTTCTCTTTCTGCCGCCGACAAGGTCGCTGTTCACCGCTCGCTGTCTCCCAGTCAATATTTACAGTCCACTTTACACTGGCACTGAGGGGGCTTTGCTGCAGCCAGCAGGGAAAGCAGGGCTGCATTAGCCAAATGTTGCTGTCCACTCAGGATGTGAACGATCTGCTGTACTACAAGCACTCTATCACTCTCCGTCCCACCCTTTGTCTCGCTCATGCATAGGAAGCTATAAGAGGCACAGCTAAAAGCAATGTGCAGATACTTGACATAAGAGTAAGAAGCACTCACACAGAACAAGTGGAATGGCACCTGTATCCGTGTGATGGCCACTTTTAACATGCATGACACCTTAAGGTGTTGTTTGAAGAGCTAAAGGTGGAATGCTTTGTTGAAATCTAGAATAAATGTTCGACCTTGTTATTTCATGACTGCACGACGTTATCAAGCAGGACGAGCAGCGACGTGAATGCGATGAAATTAATTGTACAAATGTAACAATGTAAAGAAACAAATGTAAAGAAAAACACAGTTTCAAGATTTTTTTTTTTTAAGTTGCAAATTTCTACGTTTTTTCTCTGAAGTGTTCTATGAAGCTCACCTCATCCAAATAAGTGTGATGTGTGATTCTCCTCCGTAGACCAATTTGACCGCAATATCCAGTTCACAGTTGGTAGGTGTATGATAGTGTGGTGAATCCGGGTTGAAAGCAGAATTATTTCCTCATTACAAAATCTGATTCCAAGGTAAAGATCAATGAGGTCATCTTCAGGATGCACGCTCCTGTGTTTGGCAGCTGTATGCGACTCCTTAGCTCCAAAGCATTATGAGTTTATTCTCGTAGATTTATGGCTTTTCTTCTTTCCTACGAAATTTGTGAGCTTATAAATTTCGAAATTTGTGAGTTTTACTCCTTTTCAGCTGAAGATGAAAAAAAAAAAAA
>OMNV01001736.1:5340-35874 GCA_900303265.1 Brotula barbata
CAGTTTTTACGGGGTTTTTTGGGGGGTGCAGATTAAAGAGACATTATGCGTCAGGCCTGACCCAGCTGGCCAATCAAAGATGATCAGGATTTTCCAAGAAGTAGTCCTTAAAATTGCCCATTTTTTACTCAGCGGGCAGGGCGGTGCTGCAGCAAGAGGAGAGGTAAAAATCTGGGGGGTTTTTAAGGCATGTAAAATAAAGGAATGGTTTCAAAATAGACCTTGAATACTGTAAAATGAAGAACACAGAACTCTGATTTCAATCTAGATTACTCCAAAATCATGAAGACGTTTAAAATTGCAATGCCAAAAAAACATTTGCTTGTTTTTGAGAATCTTTTAAAATAAAAAAAATTACAATTAAGAGGGAATTAAAACCGCTCGCGTGATTGCACTCACACAGAGTAAATAAGTCCAAGCTCAGAGATGATACAAAGCAATACGAAAATGTAGTTCAGCAGACAACCCTGCGTGGGAGGACGTGGCTACTTTTACTGCACCTGCTTGCATTAAGTTTGCCTGCTTGGTGCCTGTGGTAGCTTAAGATGCACCAGTTACTCCAGCCCCGGGCTAGAAATCATTTCAAAGTGGACAGAAAACATGACTGACGAGTTTGGGAAGGTGAACTCCACCAACTGAGGAGGAGGAGGGCTGGACTAATAATACACCTTACTGCCTCCAGTCAAACGGATGCACTGGAGCTCTCAGTACAGATGATGCACCGATCTGTCTGCTTGGCTTGTCTATATTTCACTCTAGCGCTCCAAGACCAATACTGATCTTGATACAATATTAATGATCCACTGCACTTCAGATTGTAAGCGACCAATGATGTAATTTTAGCCATTTTGATGACGCAGTGCAACAGACTGAGCTGCTAAGAGGTCTCTTGATGTACAAAATCTGTGACTGCAACTGCTAGTCAGCCTGAGTGCGTAAAAATATGCAAAATGCATGAATATTCTTGAGGTGCAACCCCGGGTACCACTTTGCAATTGGCTGAGCCAAGATGCACAAAATCCTACAAAAACTAAAAGTTCCTACATTTTTAGGATTTAGGTTAATCTACCACTGTAAAGACAGAACAAGCAAAAAGCACAACATTTTGATGTCATGTGATACAGAATGACCAATTACATGGACCAAAAATGTGGTCAACCTTTGGATTAGTATATTTTCTATTAATCCGTGACATTTTCATCATCACATTGCTAGAACGGGTTCACCTTTGCTCAACACTCTTATGTGAAATAGTACATGCATATATAAACTTCATTATCAGGATCCCAATAAGGCAGCATTTTAGCTTCATGCATCAGATTTATTAAAGCACCCCCAAGATGAATGCACGCATTCATACAAGTGAAGCAAATAAAGTTGACTTTATGCAACAAATAAATGAGGATTGCCAAGCCAATATGAATTCAACCTACACCAGCTCCCGAAGCGTCAAAAGGAAAATATTGCTCAATTTAAATTTAATGACTGCTTCGGCTAAACCCGGCGCCGGCAACTGGGTGCAACGCCCATGCTCTAATAACAATCATGCATTGCTTTATGAAACACCCTTCATACAAGTGTGTGTGTGTGCTGCAGAGCACAGCATATTAATAACATACTTCCTTAATAAGTGTTTGAGTGTTGTCTGTAAAATGTGAGAACAAAGTGCAAAAAGGGCAAAATTTAAGTGTAAAGCCCCAATTCAAACACACACACACACACACACACACAGACGATGCTTATAGTTATGAGGAAATCCATGACTGAGGCTTTTTTGCTGCCTATGAGTGCTGTAGGTATTTTCAGTCTTACATGAGAACGTAGAATTTTGCACTGAATTATTCTCTGCTAAATGAAGATTTATATTAAAGCTATATATTTTGAACAATATGGCAAGTAAAACAAAAAAAGCAGCATGAGACATCCAGATGGTAATATACATGATCATGACTATCACTGTAGGAGGGAAAGCATGACACAGAATGCATCGTTTACACGCTTCACTAGATCAGATTACAGTCACAACAGGGATGCACCGATACTCTGGATCAGGTATCGGCAGATACTGATCAAAAACACTGAACTATGAGCATCTTACCTGGAAGTGTAAAGGTTCAGGCATTTCTGTGCTCTAAAAAGAGAAGATATTATTTAGCGGTATTGATGCGTCACTAAAATGACATAATCCAAAACTTTAACACAGATTAAGCCCATGCTGATATCTGATGATTACCATCAAGAACGTGCATTAATGTGCACCTGACCACTCTCTAGAGCTCGAACTGCAAATATCAAGTGTACATGCATTCTTTATTCACAAATGAAGACCCGAGATGTCCGACTACAGAATATTCACATCACCGCACTCTGTTGCTGTGTTGGGGTCTTGATTGTTCATCTGTGTGGTGGAACTGTTGTGTATTTCTGAGAGCACTGCACAGCACTTGAATGACATATCAAAACACTCCAAAAGCGTGATTTTACATAAGTAGCCTTTTAAAACGTGGAGGCCTCTTCCAGCATCATATTATTCTCTTTTCCGCTCTCTGTTCTTCACTCAACCCTTAAAGTGTATGATAATGAGTAATAATCAAAGACGGGTACTTGTGTTTCGTTAGAGACGGAAATGGGGGATTTTACACCTACAAACTACAGAATAGAATTGTAAATGTAATGTGTTGTTACTGGCTTTCCATTTCATACGGCTCAAGTGATTCTGCTAGGTAATCCAGCTGTATGAGCGAATATAGCCACAGGGGGTGCTGCTGCATAATTTCACCATATAACCAGTGGTAATACATGCTGTAAGAAACCCTTCTCGCTCCCATAATCCTTAAAATACTTCCATAAGCTATTGTGTCTCAAATATGATGATAGAGCTGCCACAATAAATCACCCTTGGAATATTTGAAAGTAGAGCAGCAGATTCTGATCCCCTGACTACCACCGACTACTTCTTGGACTCTGGTATTGATTTAAAAGAAGTGTATGAGACTGAGGCTGTTCTGATGGTACAGAGTGGTGGATTGGTTTGAACCCTCTGTAGCAGGGCCTCTCAGGCAGCGCTCTGAGCCTTCTCTTCGAATCCATTCCGACCTCCAACGCCCTAATTATTGTCTTTTGCATCTATTTAATGTTCTCTCCCGCTTTCCCTCACAAATCTTTGCCTGCATTGCATGACACACGTGGAAGTGACAACGCAGTGAAGTTAGGATACGGAAGGAAGTGAAATCAAAGGGGGCCTACTGCCAACAAACTGATTGATTGTTCTTGAAAGTCAAACACGGAGCAGATGTGGGTACATTTTGACACAAACTTTTCATCAGTTCTGAATCTTTAAACGGACCATCCACATTGGTTTCTGGATCCTTTATTCATTAAGATAGCACAGCACAATATTTCAGGCATTTCGTACTAGTGTAACCATACTTTAGACCTCTTTCCGTTAGTGTGGGGGCCTCGCGGGCCCCAGAGTCCTGTCCCACAGCAATTATCGACTCCTCAGGAAAATCACCGAGACCTGTCGTTTAATGAAGCCAGAGAGCAGAGACAGAGGGTGGAAACAATCAAGAGCAATTGCTGCGTTTATCCGAGTTCCACAGCAATGTGACGTCAACAAACACACAGATCAATTTTGGGACAGACAATATGAGTGGTGTATTTGCTTTTGTCATTGTTATTGTGTGTGCATATGCACACGTGTTTTTGGAAGGCAGACAGCTGGGTTGTCTGTTTCAGTTGGTGATGCTGGTTTGTCCGTTCAATCGGATCGAAAGAGAAAAAGAAGAGTAATCCACCATGGCAAAGTGGCAGAAATACAGGGAACAAACAGCATAAACTGAACAACACGGCAGACTGTCAAGATTGAATTAACGCTCTGCAGAGCATTCAGACCAACAACAAGCTCTGCTATTCAGGCACATTCATATCTATCATGTATACACACACACACAAAAAAATACATATACATATGGATAGTTGGAATTAGCAGTCAGTGCAATTGGACTCAGTTCTCACTGTGTTAATGTTCCTGCCTTAATGGTCAGCTGCTTCCCAGTAAGTAGTGAATATAGGTTTACTGAATACAGCATGACTTTGTGACCGGAATCTGTCAGCAGCCACTGCAGATTTAACCATGGGGTTTGAGCTAACGTAAAAAGTTTAAAAACATGTCCATCAAAATGCTGTTTGTCCATTCACCTCACAGTGGCACAGCATCCAATACGGCTCGCAAACTCTTTTTCTTCTATATTATATAGTCGCAACACTTTCCCTGGCTTCCTACCGAGGTATTCAATTAAAAAGTGAAAAAAACTACAAAGTCTGGCAAGGACCTGCATTTGGTGCAGATTGTGGAGTGAAAAAATTTAGCAGAATCCAATTTTGTGTGTGTGAAAACAAAGAAATCCACATTAATTTGGGGTCATTAATCATTAAACGCTTGCAAATGGCAATTAGTTAATGCTGATAAATGTTTAATGAAAGTATCAATAAATGATCATTAGGGTGGAGCAGCAACACCTTGGAGGAAAATAATAGAATTCTGTGAATTCCCAGAGCAGTGTGTACGTACAACTGTTGTTGTGTGTCCACACTTGTATGTAAGTATGCTGTATGCTTGTCGAGAGTCTCCAAGTCTGTAAGAGTATAAGTGGAGCATTTACTTTATTATCTTTGAACTAAGTGTTGATAAGATTAACAAATCGGCTTATGTCTGTTAGGGCTGGAATATAAAAATGACAATATAAAATAATTATCTTCTGCTGTTGTTCTACTAGTATTTTGTTATAAAGATACAACGAAAAATTTATTTAATATTCTGAATTGCAGATGGGACATTTGGCTACAATCAGACTTTCCCATTGCTCCCCGTCCTTAACTCTGACCTGGGACATTTGGCTACAATCAGACTTTCCCACTGTTCCCCATCCTTGGCTCGGGCCTAGGACATTAAGCTACAATCAGACTTTCCCACTGTTCCTCGTCCTTGGCTCTGGCCTAGGACATTAAGCTACAATCAGACTTTTCCACTGTTCCCTGTCTTTGGCTCGAGCCTTGGACATTAAGCTACAATCAGACTTTCCCACTGTTCCTCTTCCTTGGCTCTGGCCTAGGACATTAAGCTACAATCAGACTTTCCTACTGTTCCCCTTCCTTGGCTTTGGCCTGTGCTCCATGAGATGAGCGCCCCATTTCCTCGACCTCTGCTGTGACAGTTCTGTACCAGCCGGTCATTGGCCTTCCTAGCTTCCTTTCCCCCGCTGGTGTCCATCTCTGCACAACCTGAGGAATTCCATCTCTTGGCATCAGTCTGTGGATTTTTATCTCAGGGGAAACGTGTCTTCCTGTGCCTCACTGGAGCTCTAATTTGGCAAATCGATGCCAGAACGGCATCCATCCTGTTGAAGTTTCATCATTCTCCAACACTCTGATGCATCCAGAAACACCAACTTAACTGTTGGTTGTCCTTGAGCCTCAACTTTTTCTTCGAAATGTACTATTTGGAATTTGTTGACAAAATCGGGTTGTTGCCTTGTGATGTCTTTCCTTAGAGGGTATAATAAAGAACTTGAACTTAAGAACATCCTCATCTAAAATCATTTGTTATCGCCTGTTAAATTTGCATGATGATCAGTTTAGGAGATCTCTATTGGCCCTGGAAAGTACCGAGTTATACCAAGCCCGGAAACCAAACTCGGCCCCCTCAGTCCCCTCTTCTGGGAGGTTCCACTTCCCTGGAAACAAACCTCCAGGGTTCCGGAGAGTGTGTGTATGAGCTGGTTTTTGTACAGCTCTACACGTGTTGGGTAGCATTCACCAACAGTGTGAAAATGCCAACTAAGGGCCGAGAGCAACAAAAAGGAGTCAGCCACACCAAAATGTGTAGAAAGGGGAAAATCAAAAATATTCTCAATGCTGCCTTGCGACTTTGTACTCGCGCAGACATTTGGACTCATGGCAGGAAATGCAGCTGTTACCAACATGATGAATAAATTGTTTTTTTATGCGATTGAATTTAGCACAATTCAGCGCACACTGACTCCGAGCAACAGACTGAGATTATGCAGCTGTAGATTGATTTAAGAGCATTTCCTGAACACACAGACTTGCTAACACTGCGATCACACATTATGCATCATCTGAGAATGCCGATTGATTCCATTCATGCATATGGATTGACATATGCCTTCACTGATTGCATGTAAATCAGTTAAAAATGCAGTTAGGTAGCTTTCAGTAGCAGTCAGTTTATTATCATATTATAATGCAAATGAGTCGCAGCACCAACTTTTTGGCATTGTGGTAGTGTGTCCGGTTGACCATTGGGAGACTGGGGTTTAAATCCTGGAAGAGGAGACTAGTCCAGAGGTGCTCCAAGAGCCAAGCATGCAAGCAAGAAACCAACATCCATCTCCTGTGGTGATCCAAGCCACTGACTGCAGAGATGTCCAGCAGCTTCTGCCAGTAGTTCAGGAATCTCTCCTGATCCAAGCATCCTTTCGTGACAGAGACCCCGCCTGGACTTTAATCAAGTTCTGCTTTTACTTGTGTGTGGTTAAGTCTGCAGAGATGGATCAACATCACATTTTACTGCTTGGACTACCTGACAGTCAATGCATATGGATAGAATGTACTTTTCATTTTGCCTTGGTTTGTTGGACCATGCACGATATATTTTTAGGCCCGAGATGACAGTGGCAAATCGTGATAAATGTACATTTTTAGCTGCCATTAAGTGTTTTCACAAGGTCACAGTAAAAGAAAAAAACCCACAAAATTGCAATGACTCATGTGACTGCTTTCCATGCGCAAGCTCTGAGAGACTATTTATAGTGGAGTTTGGATTCCTGCCACAAAAGGATAGATTGTTTAAGGAAGAGGGAATTTACATATAAATTGGGAGGCAGAGGTAAGCGAGACAGGTAAAAAAAATAAAAAAATTTAAAAAAAGGCAGAGAGGCACTGACAATACAAGGTTGTTGTGCTATGAGCATAGCTGGCATTTGTGATCTTAACGTGTGTTTACAGAAATGTTTTGGTGGCTAAAATCTCCATAATACAGCTGTAGGGCCTTCTGAATCCCTCTCACCGTCCCTTTGTGTCTCTCCAGGGAGAGGCAGGAATAAATCACTCCGAGACAATAGCTGGTAACTGGCCTGCTGATATGTTTTCACCTCAATCCCTTTGAGAATAACCAGCCTGTAAACCAAATTGAGGGCCTCTGATGCATGCATGCATGACCACCAGATAGTGTATTATGGCTCCCCTTGATTGTTTTGTCAGAGAAACTTAGTCTCAAAACCCCTTTTTATCAGTCTTTATTGACCCGAGGTCTCAATCATGGCAGAGTGTGATCACAGCGGAGTGTTATCTATCCGTTTCCCCGCAGTATTCCCCAAACTGCACAGATTCCAATCAGGTTCCTTGCACAAGTTTCCTTAGCAACAGCAGGCTTATGGTAGTTTGGCCAAATGTCATCTGTGATCTGATTTGCTATCTGATTGACTTTTTATGTGACTGCAACTGTTCACACATTTAAAGGTTTGGAAATCGGTTGAATGAGCATAAAAATGAGAAGGAAGGCCACATGGGAAATATTACATCAAATTCTACCACAAGGCCTTCTAGGCATGAAGTCTATCCTTGGGACACGGAGCCATGACACAGCGATTTACCAAAAGTTGGGCCTGATTTGCAAACGTACCAACAGTTCATACCTTACCTGCATCAAAAAGCATGGGAGTGCTATAAAACACAATGGGTTTACTCTAAACCAACATACAAACTGGGTTTGGTCCAAAGACCTGTTGCAAACACAAGCGATTTATTCTATTTTCGGGGAAATTTTGTCTGAACTAGGTCACTGAGATTAAGGGCTTTTTTCTTGTAAATTTTTGTTATTATTTTACCTAACTTAGCAGGTCTGTAGGCATTTGAATGAACTTGCTTGAATCCAACTTAGACCGGTAGTGCAGAAACAGAAGTTAAGCATACAACAGTAAAAGCTAAACTTATCGTGTGGTTTCCAAATTAGAACTCTGTTGTATTGTAATGATGGGAAAACATGGTGAAATTAATTTTCTTATTGTTTATAACATACAGCATGTATATCTTCACCACATTCACACAGCTACTTCACAATGACTACAACCTGCAAACTGATTAGAGAAGGCATCAGGAAGTTACTATAGGACAACAATCCATGAAAAGTAGTCAAGAAATATAAACAATCTCATAGGAAAAGAGTTCCGTGGTTCTCTAAAAGTCCATTCTACGCTCTATCGGACTACTACAGACCTGGAAAGGAAACCAAATACTGTTAAAAATGCCACAACGTCCTACTAAAACCCCAAAAACAATGTCACCTCTGTGTGACCCACTATGGATGTACTTTCCCCAAAAATCATTACCTCAGTGGAGTGGAGCATCAATTTATGAGCCAGCGATTGGCTTAATCCGTTTGCGAGCAGTGTGCCATTGTGGCCAAATCCGGAAGTGTGAAGTGTGCTCTCCACACACACACACACACACACACACATACAGACACAAACCAGAGGACCAAACAGTGTGAAACACATCATTATATGGGATTAGGGGCAGAGGTCTCACATATTCAACATCTGTTAAATTTTGAATGCGAGCCAGGGTGTAGGTCTGCAACTGAATACAGAAATTATTCACAGAAAAGGAAAAGAGAGAGAAATCTTTTGTGGCATCGATGTGCCAAAATCTATTGGAACACCTGTACATGTCAGATTATGTGGCCTCGGTGACTGAACCCTGCTGTGAATTTCTGCGCTGCTGTTGCCGTGTGTCTTGACGCCTGTTCCACACAGCATTTCCATTGTAGCTGTCACATTAACATTCACTGTTATAGCTTGAGGCAAACCATTTCAAAAAGGCTTATTATTTCTGTCAACAAATCAAAATGCAGTAGCTCAACATCTGGCCAGAGCCCTGATAAAATGTATCGATGCAATTTGGGAGGCTAAACAAATAAAAGGTGTCTCCTTATTAGTGGCATATTAACAGAAAATTGATTCTTCCTGAAATAAAAGGTCAGGATAAATGACTTGTGAGCTGCTAGCTTGGCTATTTATTAGCGCTCCATCTACAATCTAACAAATTACCGCTCCGGTGTATCTCAGAGGGCAGAACAAATAGGATAGCGGGGAAGCTGCTTCTGAAATGTCATTCCAGAATGTCAAACCATGGATTATGTGTCAGTCACAAAAAATCCTTTATGGTGCCTGTATCAGTGTGCTGTTGTCTGATAAATTGCTTTCTTTGGCTATGAAAATGTGACTGTTTCTGCTGCCTCCCACCAGTAATCATTCTCTCCCTGTTGGAAGTTGGCGGTTACCCAGCAGGAAGTGTGAGAGTTGGCACACTTTTCCTATTATCATTATCCCTGCTTTTGCTGTAGTTACTGATAAAGTACTTGGGTGATTAGAAAAGCAAAGGTTGTCTCCGTAGGTCAGACGCCAATTTGTTTAATAGAAAAAGTCTCAGCAATTCATGTAATTTCTGTTGAGATAAAGACACGGGCAGAGGACTCTCTCATTTCATTCCACTGTTTGATACCTTTGCAATGCTTAAATGTGCAAAAATGCCTTGATCCACTTATCCCTGGATGTTATGGTGTTATTGTATTATCACTTGATACAGCACAACCAATGAGTGACAATGGGTTATTCAGGTGTTGTATCTTTAAAGTTTTACACTGGGAATATTCGCCAATGTTGGATGATTCAGAAGATATTTGGTGGTCTCTCACTCTCTCACTCATGTTAGGCCTTTCAATGAACCCTTATGGATACCTGTGCTAACACAAAAGCTTCTGGTAGGAAAAGAGAATACAAATACGCTCCCCATTGTGAAGCAAAGTGTTTTCCTATGACGTTTTACTCTGAAACATCTGTTTTCTTAGAGAAGTAGCTGAGATAATGTTGGGGAGATAGACAAGCAGGCTGTTGTAAATTCATTTTACAACACAGACCCGTAAGTGGTGCGTTGGCACTATAAGGCCTGATGACACGTTGTGATCTATGTGGCAACGTTTAACATTTTTATAGGACTTGCGGTGTGTTATGCATGCTTGTTGCTTATTCACAGCCGGTTAGAATCTTGAATGTATATAAGGTGCGTGGTCGTGATATCTTTGCATATTGCTGAAGCTTCTTCAGTGGTCATCAGCACTACGAACTGGGTTGGAATGTTGCAGAATACTTGATTATGTCGATTTTATTGGTAATTATTACTACTAATTAGTATAAGAGTATTAGACAGCAAGAGTTATGTTTATCCTTCTCTAGTAGGTAAGTGACAGAAATATGGATCCACGTGTTGTAAGCAACGGTGGAAGGATGGGATGAGCCAGGTGTGTGTGAGTGTGTCTTTGCAAGCATTCACCCTTGATTTACCTATAATCATCGCTGGATTTACCTTCAATGACTGAAACAAAACACCAATCTGTTAAATTGGATTTCTGCATAGAGTAGCTTTCCCGGCCGATTGACGTCCCTCACCGCTGCCTTGACAACCCCCCCCCACTCCACAGCTGCTGACAAATTAGCATATCAGAATAGTCACGGAGAAAAAAAATTAAAAATTAATGGATTGAAAAAGCTTTTTGGCTCGGCTGGTCTCAGGTTGACCAATTTGATGCCGTCGTCATGGTAACACACCTACTCCTCCTTCTTCCTCGCCCCAGCTGTGGTGGGGCTGCAGCGCTGGGATTTGGCTGATGATGACTCCATCTCTCATCCAAATG
The DNA here is from genome assembly GCA_900303265.1 of Brotula barbata. NCBI lineage: Eukaryota > Metazoa > Chordata > Actinopteri > Ophidiiformes > Ophidiidae > Brotula > Brotula barbata. The sequence continues at coordinate 16,115 of OMNV01001736.1, forward strand.
ATAGTGATGAGACCGCTGCTCTCTGCCTCAGTACATAAACACAGGCGACAGGAAGCGAGATAGAGAGAGGGGAAGGGGTGAGCGCCGCACCGGGACACGCGCCCGGATATTGTACCCAAGCCCAGCAACAGTCCTACAGCAAACAAGCAATTAATAGGACAATTACGCATCATGTACCGGAGGATTCACACTCGTACGTCCTTGCTTTATTATCTTGTATTGCTATAGGTGGAAAATGGATAATGCAGTTAGTGAGAGTTGGAAAGATATTGGTACTCCGAGCAGTAAGCAGAGAGCAGTACATAAAAAGACTGAAGACAGCACAAATTGGGCCTCAGTAGAAGACTTTTTGACTGCAGAAATCACGGTGAGTTGCCGAGCACACGACTCGCCAAATGTACCATGAAGTCCAAATGTATGCAGAATTTGTCATTATGTTGCCATCCTGGATTTGCAGCCTATTTCAAGGCCCTTTTTACATCGTGGTCCTACATCTGAATGCTGAATAGCTGGCCTATTTTCCGGTGGTTCTGTACTGTTGAATGTCGCATCAAACTGGATACTCGACAATGCAACATTCCCAATTACCGCTCCAATGCGTCCATCCACTTCTGTGGCTTTTACGCTCTCCTGCCCCCCTCCAGTCGACCTCAGGCTCCGCTTGGAAGCAGAGGGATTTTTTTTTTTTCCCCCAGTTTGAGGTCAAACCACTTTTTTAACCCCAGCACATGTGCCATTTTCTGGACCCACTACATTTACTGCACAAGTGACCTCTTCCCATGCTTTCCATTTGTCTGTTCCTCTTACACGACTCGAAAATAAAATCTTCTCTCAGTTCAACTTCAGGCAGAAGAAATTCAATTTTGGAGGAGGACATTTGTCGGTTTTTCTTGCCTTCTTTTTGGTGGCCTCTTCCTTGTTTCAAGTACACATACAACATAAATAAACTGCAAGTTTTTTGGGCGTTAATGCTAATTCTTAATTATCTTGAACGCGCAAGTGGGAATCAGGTGGGATTCATCGACAAGTCAGCCAGAGAAACAACAACAAACTGTCTTGTACTCTCATTTCATGAATCAGACAAGGATATTCATTTTTTGTTTAAATGCCTGTGAGAACTCAAAAACGCACGAGGAACATACACAAATTTCGATGCATGAGGCCAATTGTTTACAGATCACTAAACACACGCGCACACAAACACCACACTATAGCTGATGATAAAGAACACAACTACAAATGACCTGAATACATCCAACCATCTTGGAAACAACATGGTGAATGTTCCAAAATTATACCTGTCCGTTACTGAACATCAACTTTTACAACAAGAAATTATTGCTAAAAATAAAATTTACAATATCCCACAGCCACAAATAGTACAATTTTTTTGTTCGTCTCAGCCTTATGTCAGCAATTCATATCTACCCACACCCTCAAAACCCACATATATCAATATGTTTGCGTAGATCCAGTGCACAGCTGTTTGCTGTATGGTTTTATAGCAGGCACTCTCAGCATGGGCTGGCGGATACAGATGTCCTTTCTCAGTAATTGAGGATGATGAAGAGGCTGCCTGGCTGTGGGGATATTGCTTGTGGGAACACTTGTGAATCAAAGAGATAGAGTTTAGAAATTGATTGTATGGTTTTTGCAGGGTATGCAATTGAAAAAAAATAAAAATAAAATAAAATTGGGGATTTCTTAGGCGATAGTAAACAATGGCATGAATCAACTTTGTCAAATGAGATCTAGAACGGAGCAGCCTGCATGACATATCTATACGGCAAAAAGACAGGAAGTCATGGACGCGTTATTTATAACCTGTACAAGCTGTTCTGCACATCCAGCAGGTTTGATTGAAAATGAAAAGAGACCAGGGAGGATGTAAAACAATGGAACAACACATCTGGATACGCCCCTCCCTGGAGGATCCTTTTGTCCTCCAGCTATGTGATCTTTGACCCAGGAAGTCTAATTAGGCAACTTCTGTACTTTAATGTGGAAACGCAGGGAAAATGCAGAGGCATGAATATGCTGATAAGGAAAAGCACCCTGGGTAGCCTGAACCACGCTGAAGTCTGAGTCAAGGTCCTCCAGATTATCACAGTGAAGCACGAGCAGTCAGCAATGTTTCTGTGCACACAGCATGCACGGGCTTTGATATCAATGTAATGCAGAAATGCATTCAATCTGATTATTTATAATAATGAATACATAAGAAGCCCCAATCCTACTTGATCCTGAATGTTTCAATCCATTTCAGAAAACATATTTGATTCAATGCCACATCACAGTATTGTAGCCGAGTCTGAAATTCCTTTCTTTTTTTTTTCTTTTTTTCTTTATTCAGGTAGAGCTTTATTGTCATCTTAATGGTGCAAAAATTGCACAAATGTATACAAATACAAGGGGTAGGAGATTCTATACGGGTAGGGTGATTCCACAGAAAGCACATTTCAAGATAAACAGTGGGTTTACAAAACAATTGTTTTCTAATCACTTTAATCAATTTGACTAAGAAGAAAACACTTTACACAAGTTTTTGGAATTGAATGCAATCAAATGTCCCCTGCTGTGATCCTGATAGTGTCCCACTGGAAAAATGGACAGAAAAATTAAACGGGGGGAATCACCAGAGAAAGAACATAAGGTAATAATGGCACTGCCTTGATAGACATTTTGCTGTTGTTTTAATCACAATAATAAGCTTTCAAGTGATGCTCGGAAATGACTTGATCACATAATGACAGCTCAGTCGCTGTCAGGGCGCATTGGAGACAAGAACATCTTTATTGTCGCTGCTCTCCCTTTATTTTTTGGCTTACAGCAAATAAAGTTTGATAATGGCCGTGTGTGTGTGCGTGTCCTGGTTGCTATATTAAAACATACATGGCATCAAACAGTAGCTTTTCACAGCCTTTTCTTGATAACACAGAATAGCAATTTTAGTTATAACCTAACAGAACTATGGAGAACTTTTGTTTTGGAGAACGTATAACAACAACAAACCGTGAACAAAGTCTGAGTGAAGCAGTCTGATCCAAATGACCATTCCCTATTCAAAGCCTATTTACAGACAGTATATCAAAAACACAACTCTCCATTCAATAGTGTGTAGAAAGACTCAAAATTTGCATATTACCTTCGCTGACAGCAATTACAGAGAGGGACTATTTGTTGTTCCTTTTCATTCTGTGGTCCAGTTTTTCAAACTATCAGCCAAGGTGAGAATGCATATTCATGACTGAGCTCTGCAGCCCATTAGTGGTGTGTGTAGGTGGACTGGGGCTTATAAACAAGTGGTGCCATTAAAGAGAGCCTGAATGCCCCTGACTCAGGGTTGCCAGTACCGGGACTCTTCAGCCAGTAATTACCAGGAGAGTTTTGATTAGAATGCAGTTGGGAAATGAAAGAGGGTTTTGTCTGTTACAGAGACTAAAGCCAGGCAGCGAACATGAATGATGAATCAAGCCGTCATGAATTCATAGCAACATGCATGATCACCCTGCTACACTACAACAAAATCGCCCTTTAAGAAGCTTCGTCTTTGACTATGTTACTGTTTTAGCTGAAAAAAAAGCCTCCTTGCATTTCCTCCCTGACCCCCATGATCAGGTTCATTACCCACTGAAGCCTTTCTTAATCGACAAAGGTACATAAAGATAAAATATTGACCATACTAAGGACTATTGGCTCATTAAAGACCTGAGAGCCTGAAAGAGTTCAATGCAATATTAATGGTATAGGATTTCTCCTAGCCACCATTTCCAGAGAACATTCAGTGAGGACTCCTAATTATTGATGGGTGGAATTACAAGAAAGACAAGAGAGAGTGTACCGCATTCAAATAAAAAAATACTGCAATAAAGACTTCTTTAATATGTGGATCATTTATATAAGTGACATGTACTCCCACTACCAGAGCACCAAGTAGGAGTGCACAAGATGTGGTTTGCTGCCTGGAGTCAAGACTGGGATGTTACAGGAAGTTAGATAGATAACACAAACATGTATAATAATTTATACTAAAGAAATGTATCATAAAAGGTCATTTATTTGGGGAAGTGATAAAATAAAACGATTCTAAAAATTATGTCTAAATTAGTTACTATATGGATTTCCGTCATATTTTGAAACCTTTGCAGCGTCGTGCCACATGTGCACACTGAATGAAAATGGACCATTTATGAGAAAGAACCTATCAAGTTTAATCCTCTTAACGGATGTCTGAGTAAGTTTAAGCAATAAGATTCGATGCTGAGGAGTCAATTGTTATCAGTTTGCTTTATTTTCCTTGCCAGGAATCACAAATTGAAAGGCGGTAATAATTTATTTGAATTAACTATATGATCGGTGTCGTATGAAAGAAAATCTGAGAATCCTTCAACATTTACGAAGGGGAATTAATGAGAAAATAAGCAAAGTCTTGGCATCAGTATTACATTTGTAATGCTGCTCATGTTATAAAACTTCATCTTACTAGAATATGAACACAAAGCACATGGGATGAGGTTGCATTGTTCTACAGACTTGAAAAGTTTTCAACAAAAACGATAAAATTCCCATGAAGGTTATGGTAATATCATCAATATTGGTGTAACAGGAGAGACTTAACAGAAACACATCCATCGTACATTTTCATCCATACTGCTTCGATCCTCACATATTTGATGGAGTACGTGTGAAGTTTCTTAATATTTAGCCTTTCAACTCCCCCGTCATATATGAAATATGAAATATGCCCCACACATCTCACAGTTATGGATTCCATTACACCCGTTTCTCTTTGATGTCTACTATTCACGTCTTGGCTGTCCAATGTGCAACTCACAGGCAATACACTCCACCCATTATCAGCCGTTCACAGTTCGACACGCTGAATGGACCCGCATTGTTCAGTTATGGAGGAAAACATGTTTGTTTAAGCGCCTTAATTAAAAAGCTTGACAGTGCTGCACAAACAGCCTTGGAGAGCTCCCACTAATCAATTTAAAGCAAATTTCTTCCTGCACTTAATGACGACGTGTCAGAGAACATGGCAGGTGGTGACAGGACACCGCCAATCTCCCAAGAAAAGGAAACGGGAGAAATGAGCAGTTCAAACAAAGAGGGCCGGGGGGCGAGGAGGCCATGGTGATTCAGTGGCCGAGTTGCCTTTAACTTGTGGATGCCTGCCTGCCCATACACAAAAAAAAGGAGTCATTTTCTCCATCCACTTCATTCTCTCTTTTGTGTGATGTCTAAGAGACGGCCCGTGATTGCGGTGCACGGACCGCCTATGATACTGACACGCACTTCTGTCTTTCATTAAAATACAGAGCGTGAAGTGTGAATACGCTGACCTTCACATGTGTGAGCATATTAGCGTCTTTGTTAGAACAGCTCCCTGTTATTTAGCCGCTCTCTCTCTCGTCCTCCCCCTCTCGGTTTCACCCGACCACCATCTTTTGTGGTGGCTTTTGTTCCTGCTCAGTGTCCGCCTGTTGAATTCTCCGTCTCGCGCATGGATACAATGCGGAACAAACTCTCATCCTCTTCTTCTCACCTCTCTTTATGTAATGGTAAGAAAAAAGGCAGCGTGACAATTACACAAGGCCATGTGATGCTGTAATGACCGCGCTTACTCCCCCGCTGTGACACGGACATTAATGTTCCCTTGACATGCACACACACACACACACGCCTTACATACAAGTGTGTATTTGATGGACATGCCATAGCTTGTGGGAGATGTTCATGTGGACACCTTTCAGCTACAAAAATCACCACCACTGTTACCTCAGCAGGACACCTCATTACTGAAGCTCCTGGAGACGCCACTATTCGCCAAGCTATCTACGGGAAAAAACGGGATTTTCTCCGTCGAGGGTCGCAGGTGACCTCACATGCTGTGGCTCTATGTAGCGAACTGCAGGTGTCGCCAAGTACAGATCTCAAGCTCTTGTGGAGAGCCGGGGACATCGTGTTGCCTAGAAGTGATAACAGTTGCCTTGATTTTACTGCTGTTTCCTGACCGTTTTGTGTCTTTTTTTGTCTTCACCCTCTTACGTCACCTTTGATCTGTAATGTTGTCATTTGGGTGCAAGGGGGAAACGTTGGTCCCTTTATTCAAATATAGAAAACAATGTCACTTTCTTTTCCCTACTTATAAAATGAGGGCATTCTTCAAGTAGGCATTCTACTTCCCCTCCCAGGCAGCAGCCTCTGACTCCTTTGAGTCGTGTATTATTAGTTTGCTGTATCTGGTGCAGAACGTGGTGCGTCGTCAGCTCGCCATGTCTGTCAAGTACCAATTTGAAGCCAAATTCACGTGTAATGATGGCAGATTTGGCAGATCTAACAAGACACGGCCTAACTCTGATATATGGATTCATATTAAAAGTTCCTGGTGCGACAAAATTCTGTTCTTTTAACCAAATATACAAACTACGAGGAGCACCGGGAGAACACACAGGCATGGTACTCAAAAACAGGAGCTTCACAATGCTGAGGGAGGGCTAACAGACCAAAATAGGCCATGTTTTTTCACGAAGTTCATTGAATTGCGTTGTCTTTTGTTGACTAATTTACAGATGAGGACCCCCCGATGTTCCTCTGGTCTGCGATCAGAGATTTTGTCTGCAAACCAATATTTGGACCAGAATCCTCTTTGGTGAACGCGGCATTGGGTGAATTGGAATGTCTCAATTCACCGAAGGAGAGAATGGGAGTGTTTGTGTTATTTGTTGACCTTGTGATTGCCCCACGCCCAATGACATCTGGGATATGCTCCAACAACACCGCCACCCCCCTCATGACTGAGACACGGATAAACAGGTCTAGACACTGGATAGATGGATTAATGGTCTGTCTTCATTAATAAACATCCGGTGATGCTATCTGATGATTATCTGAGGCTGGGAGAGACTTTGTAAATGGAAAAATAATGACGTGACAGAGTGAGGCCTCTTAAGAGTGGAACATCTTTGACATTCTGGAAGAAAACAAACAAGTCCACGGACAGACGAGTGTCACTCGCCTCTATTCACCTCCTCCTTCAAAATAAAAGATAAAAACGTGACTGAGAAGTCACAAACCGATGAAATAACTTTCGCTTATTGCCTTCTGACACAAAACGGGCAAAGCCTCTGCTATATTTGTGTGTTTGTGGAGGATCTGATATCGGCGAGTGACAGGTGGTCAAGGCACAAGTGTGTAAGTTAAGAGTACACTCAGAGCTGTCAAGACCAAGAATGTCCTGGTCCTCTCCGTATCTGTTCAGCACTGACGGCTGAGTTTCTTTCACATCTAATAAAGGTGAGATTACACAACAGACAGTTGGAGAAACGTACAATGAAGTCATCAGGGCGGAAAAAAATTCTGTTCCATGCTGTTAATATTTTACAAATGTGTAATACTTTTACTATTTTGGATAATAACTTTACCCTGTGTTGCTATGTGTGGGGATTAATGGATTCAAACGTCAATAAAATGGACAAGATTAGCCAATTTTCCTTAATTTGAGTTGTTGCAGCATTCAATAGGTCCAATAAAAAGACCGCATTTCTTTTCATCCTGCCATTTCCTAAGAGACACGCCGTGTTTCATTTGCCCAAGTGCCAGGGGTATTAAAAATGGGTATTTGGTAGCTGTCACGGTGACGGGCACTAAAGCAGAGACTTAACAACAAAGGCTGGCAATGAAATGTTTCATGGAGTTTTCAATTACACATTATTTAGGCTGGGGAGTGAAAGCAGGCCCCGCATGAACGACACGATGAGAATCCACCTGGCAGCAAAACGAAAAACGCGACGAGATTTGCATCCGGTGGCAGCCCTGCTAACTTGTCATCAGTGGCGTTTTGACAATTGAATGAAAATAAACATCTCCAACGTGCACTCTGTGGATTTAAAACCTAATTTAAGTTGGGAGTCTGGAGAGGTTTTTCAGACATCCATTAGTGCCTTGTTTTCTGCCTTTTATTAGCTTTCACTGTCAGCCAAATAACTGTTATGATAAGAATATCTCAACCTGTTGTTTGGAGAGAGAGGAGTGCAGTGTGATAAAAGATTAGAAATGGATTATTTATGACATAAATGTTAGCGAGCGCCGTCTTCATAAAAGCACGTCCACTGCTTCGCGCTCAGAGTTGATGTTTATCACTGAATTCCTGCAGAGTGTCGAGAACAAATCAACATCTGTTTTTTTTTCTTCCCCTTAGAACTTGTGCATACGAGAAGAGTTGCAACAAACGTATTAATACAGTCTGAAAACTTTGCTGGGATTCTGTTGTGCCTTGAAGTGGAAACATCAAAAGGCCGGTTTTAGGGGCGCGGGATAAAGATTGGAGGAGATGGGCAGCTGGCCGACTCCTCTAAACTTCTGAAAGTTGTTTTCTGAAGTCACCTGAGGATACGGAGAGAGAGCAGGCTAGAAGAAGTTTTGCTCTGCGTATCTATACGACTCCACAGGACACACTCGGGGAAGAGCAATATATCTCTGCTGCTGACCGCTCACACTACAGAAGGAACATTTAGAATCTAAAGTCACACCTGAGTAAGAGCACAGAGATCTCATGTCAACTTTTGCCCTTTTCACAAGGGGCTTCATGTGAAGCCACACCCACACATCTGTGTTTCGTGAGGGAGGTTCGCACAGGATAAGTGATGTTTGCATTTGACTCAAATTTACTGACATTACCGCCCTGGTATGGCGTCAACAAAAGCGAGCAAGGGCTGGTCGAGTGAGTTAGAGAGTGAATGAGAAGAAGAGAGGGATGAACGTTAGCGAGGGTGGTGAGTGAAAGGAATAAAACTTTACTCTCTGATTGGTTTCCAGAGGCACAAACAAACACATAGAACTTTGCTCTTCTGATGGATTTGAACTTGCCCCTTCTCAACAGGTCTACGTGCTGTGTGGTGAGACGGCCCTCACAATTTTGTACCCAAAGTCCTGTCAAAACTTTCATTTAAAATTTTCAGCCTCTATATTTCCCCGCAAGTAACAAATAAAGCAGATTTGGACGGGATTAAGATTACAGATAACCTGTGCAATTATTACAAAATACCAGAAATCCCCAGGTTGTAGTACTATCAATTTCCTAATCAGTAACAAGTAGAGAGGTCTCCTAAGACACACTTAAGCACTGTGGTGAAGTATTTTGACTTCTCACTGATATTTGAATATTTTAAGAATCAGACTTTAAGCCGTGCTGCCTTTTTTGTTATTCGGCCCAAACAGCACTGAAAACTTTGAAAGACACTAATTATTATTGTTATTATGACAGTAGGAAGTTCGACTACCCGTCTCCAACACTTTATTCCAAACATCACCAACAAACAGTGGATAAAAAGCCTTTTTGGTTTTAAATGGCTGTTTATACAACATATAATTTGTAGTCGTCTGGTCTGGAGGCACCAAGGTTCCTCTGCTCGCATTACTGGACTCAGATAACCTCGTGTTTGTCTTGTCCTATTCATTGGACGTCTTCTCCTCACGTCCCCAGGGAAGAGACATCCTCTGCCCTCCATCATACTGCAGCAACACGTCATCCGTTTATTATTTTGAAGTAATGATTAAAATATGATGTATGGACGGATGGATGACAGATGATGGACCTCAGAGTCACCTTTCAGACCTCTTTAAAGTAGGAAATTAACTCTTACACCTTCCTCCTCCTGTGCACGCGCCCTTCACTGATACGGACGTAAACAACACATTTTCATTCACAGGCGCACCTCTGTGCAGACTCGAGTCCTTGCCCCCTGCCGAGTACCTGGGTAGCTCAGATGTGGGCTACAAACGAGTCTCACAGGTTGCCTGTGATCTATACATAGAAGTGAGGCAAACAGCCGAGTTGGAGGGAGTGTTTTCATTTCTTTATCTTTCAAACAAACACACAAAAGCACCAACTTTGTGGAAAGTAAAGCCGGATTGAAGATAAACGTGACTCTTCCTGACAAATCAGCGTTTTGCGGCCTTTAGATTTTCCGTTTGTGGTTTGTGTAAAGAAAGCCGAGCGTGAAGTTTAAAGGCTGAACGTGAGTCTATATCCAACTACATAGTCAGCCTTAGAAAATGTTGCATACACTGTGTGTGTGTATGTGTGTTTTGCTTGAATTATGCATGTGATGATGCGACTCAGAGCTCTATGTGCCAAAACAACTGTAGACCCCCGATCCTCTCAGCTGCCACTGGCATATTCAAGTAACAACGCCGTGGATAAAACTTAAATCTGATTTTGACCTGAGAAAAATTCAAAGATAGAAATAGGAATTACAAACAGCTCTACACGAAACGACGATACTGATCAGCCAAAATAAAATTGATTCTACAGACATACATAAATAAATGGCAGTACATTTGCTTGATATGGTTTCAATTTAATAATTTATTTGTATCAATATTTTAAAATGTTAATTTACCTAAGTCATCGTCGTCAACTTTCATAATTTTAACTGTGATACACCAAGCTAATCAAAAGCAGTCGTCTGTGGCTCATTTTAAAAGACTGATTGAGGATTTTTGTACATTTCTGTCCATTTCCCCATAGATAATACACAACAGCCCAATGAAAACAAAAAGAAAAATCAGCCATATTCCTCCCATGATAGACCTGACAGAGTACCCATAAGTCAATAACTGCTGTACGTCTGGGCCGGCTGACTAAGTTCTACGTGGACAGGTAACACATTAAGTGAAACACTGTAAAGTAACGTGTGCAACAATGGCTAACGTGTAGCTGCAACTATGATGTTTCAGCAGAATGCAAATGGTGTTGAAGTTTCTTTCATAGTTATGGGAATAGATCCAGAGGAATATGAGACTTTATTATGGTTATTTATCATTAGGAAGCTGCTGATGTGCTCAGCACTGTTTCACTTCCACCCCACTAATTTATAATCTACACTAATACCGAGTATTATTAGCATTGTGCTGTTTCCATGCAACGTGTGGTTTCTGCATCAATACCGAATAACCAATTTAATGAGGTGCATGTATACACACACATACACTTAGTCTTCACTTCTTTGGCCTTGGTGGAGGTATTTACTTCAATGATTGCCCGTCTAGTCCTTCTAGGTTTGTGATAGATTTATCTGGTGTATATATGTGACTTCAAAATACCAAAGTATGATTGAGTTGATTATATATACACCCACACACAAATAATTATATATACTGATGTACATACAGGACTTGGTACATCCACACTTACAGACACGCGCAGACAAACATACACTTACATACATATATACACATGCATACACACATATATACACTCACACACAAATCTATATGCACTGATGTACATGCAGGACTAAGTAAATCCATACTTACAGACACACGCAGGCAAACAAACACACACACACACACACACACACACACAGAGCCATGGTAGCCGATAACACACATGCTGTTATCATCCCAGTGTCCATGAATGTTATGGGATGAGAACAAGCATATTTGCCCTTCTCATTTATCTTCTGCTGTCTTATCTGGCAAAGGACTGCAAACACACACACTCACGCGCACACACACACCTATCCAAGCTGGATGCAAGACATCAATTTAGCTTTGCAAAGCTATTATCTGTTGTTTCTTCCCCTTCCCCTCCTACATGCAGCCTACATTTATTTTCTGTTTGTTTTTTCCCTGTTTTGCTGCTTTACTACGCTGCTGATTCGAGTTTTCAGTCTTTAATATTTCCATCCACACTCCACTGCTTTCTCTCCATCCCTTCTAGACAGGTCATTAAATTAACTCTCCTCCTCTCCTCTCGGTTCTGTTTTCCCCTCTTTTATTCCAGTCTAGCGTTCCCTTTCATCTCCTCACCTCTGAGGCTTTTAGACACTTATTTTGTTCTAGGAAATCCAGTCAGCCTGGCCCATCTGCATGATTATGCACAGTGCAGCTGATTGGTTCCAGGGAAGTCATTCCTCTGGAAGAACAAGATGTCCTGGATTCAAACAGCCTACATAGTAACAAAATAACCCACAACTCCTGTCCAATTTCAACGAGTAAACTTCATATCCATTCGTTCTGAGTCTGATCAGACACACCGTCATTCCTTAAGTCATCATATCAGCGTTTTTGTGCCCGATGTCACAGATTAAAGTTAAATGACAACAGCACATTCTTACCTCGTGCTTCCAGGATCAAATCTTTCATCGCACCAGAATAGATCCGACAGCTTAAATTGACGTATCTGCTATTAGATGACACTTTCATTAAACAGTTATTCTTTCTGGCACCCGGATCATCACAAGCCGCCGTCGTGCAGACTTCCAGTTAACACAGATTTACACTTTTATCATGTAAAGTCAGTTTCCTTCTAAGACGGACTGATTTCACTTGATCCTGTAAATTCCAGTGAATCCTATTCCTAATTCCCACACAAGCCATGAGTTATATCCACATTCACAGGACACGCCGGACAAAGTTAACACATTTGATGTTAAACTTTTGTTGTTTTGCACACCACACCGTCTTTGTAATTCATCGCGGCACCCAGAGCGTCACTCACTTCAAGTTGATAAAAGAGTTTCCAGTGCCTGTGTGTGTGTTTTCTTCTGCAGCCTGTGAACCACGGCAGAGGACTGTCACTGCCGTTTGACAAAAAAGCAAAGCAAAGAGGAGAACGATGGCTGCCCAAGTATCTCAACATCCATAAATACAAGGGAGAAGATGGAATTTTCTACATGTTAGATCACCTCAGGTAGGTTTACAGTGTCATAAAAATCACAATTTATCACATTTTAATCATAAAATTTGTTAAACTGGGAATCCTGGTGGCTCAGCAGGTAGGGTGCATCCCACAGCGGCGCAGGTTCGATTCCGACCTGTGCCTTTTGCTACATGACACCCCCTGTCTGACCTTCCTGTCTGTCTCTCTACTTTGCCTCAAAATATCAAAATAAAGCAGAAATGCAAAAAATAATCTTAAAAATTTATAATTAAATGAATAAAGTGATACACGCATAAAACTACACGTTATGTCTAATTTTGCCTTAATTATCCACATGAAAGGTATCGCTGCCTTCATGTGCACCTCGTAAGATTCAAAGTTGGGAAATCATGAAGTCACGAAGACAAAAAGTATTCACAGGCCCGTGTATTGATATTGCATCTGAGTAGACGAGATCACGGCTGCACCGTGACTGTCACACCCTTGTTACCATCACAATGGGACCAAATTGAAGGAGCAGACGTATCGACCATGTGTCCACCCTGAGCTGCACATACAAGGTCAGCTAATGGTAAACATACAGTCAGGTTACCTTTGATTCATATGCAAGTGATAAACACACAGAGACAAACACACACACACACACACTCGCCTCACCTAACCTCCCGTCTGCCACAAAGAGAAATCAATGCAACTCAGAGGATTTCAGAGTCCCATTGGCTGCTCCCTCAGACCATGTGACCCATCAAGGCCACAGCTTTTCAATGTCTCAGCAGCACATGAACACTGTTGCGGTCCATACACACACGCACGCACGCGCACACACACACAGGATGACTCTTGTTTCTCCCAGCCTCTACATCACCCAGTCAGGGGTAGCCTTGGATGGTCCGTTTGATGTCCAACACCCGGCAAGATTAAAAACAATCAGCAACAATAACAGCAGCAGCCACGGCAATGGCTCCAACATATGGCCATTAAATCTAAAAAGCATTCATGCATCAAAAAGAAAACTAGATTTCTGTCATTATTATCAACACTATGTGGTTGCTTCGGGGGCTCATTTCTGTAAATATCATTTCCCACAGACAGATTGGGCCAAGAGATGGGCTGGGAGTGGAATGAAATGAACAAATATGCTAATAGGATGACAAAGTATGATGCATAGAGAACACACACGCTTCTGTGCACAGACAAACAAATATACAAATCTAAAGAAAGAAAATAAGTAGTGCTAATGGTTTCCAATGTTGCAGAACAAAACAAAGATAAGCTTGAGTTCAAACCAGAGAGAACTGTCAAGATGGGTTACACCCAGCGTGTCTTGCTGCACAAATTATGCTGAGAAACAGAAGCTGAACAAAAGACACCAGACGAACTCTTCCTGTTCTAACGGTGTGAGCTGTGTGTGAGTGTGTGTGTGAGGTCGTGTTGAACTACGACTGTTATAACCCATTCTCGTATGTGTGAAACAAAATATGACGTAGTCCAGGCAGGTCAATCAGGTGAAACAACACCCCAGTCAATGGTTAAAGCAAATGGAATAGACTATCTTATAGACGCCATTCACCCTGTACAGCACAGGGATCCATAAGGGCCCACTCGAGAGTCTATAACCCGGGTAGATGAACATCAAAAAAGTGCCAAAACTTACGACAACATAAAATTCTCAATGGCCTAGTTAGCATGTAAATGACATGAAAATCATTCAATTTTTTCAAACTGACACAGCACCAAAATATCACAAAACTTCCACAAAGTCAAAAAGCACGGTGCCTGTTTTTATTTATCTACATACTGTAAGCACACAGCTGGTGATAAAAAGTAAACAAGCACGTGACAGACAGACAAACTTGTAGGTCTACAGTGGGATTATTCCATCCCAGCTCTCCACGCGTCAAACTGAGAGCCATCAAATTAAATTGGCCACTGAAACGTCACGACGAGGCGCTAAGCTGTGAACAAGCTGAGCAAACAAGTAAGAGATACACACTCAGATCTGCGTCTAATCACGGGGCCAAACATCACCAAAGGCGCAACGACGCCACGGTGACGCACAAACACACGAGCAGCAAGCCAAGAGCGCCAAAACGAGCAAACAAAAGAGGAGGGAAATGGACTCACCGGGGCTGTTCGACTTGAACACGAAGCGGGAAACGCTGACGTCGTTGTCCGTCCGTGGACAGCAGGTGGAGCGCAGACACTTTAAACAATTAAACACTTAAACTATCGGAACTTTTTGGGGTTTTTTGGAGGGTGAGAACAACAAAGTCTGGAACGTGAGGTTGATAACAGATTTCCAATTGGCGTGATTACAGGTGTCTCATCCGGGCACTTCACAAGACAGAGCGGCCTCTTCAAAGTAGCGGAGGCTTGAGCCCGCCCATTTTAGTAAAGCTCACAATGTGATTGGACGAGAAATTAACGCAAGTATATTGTGCGAGAGATGACTTGCAAAAATCATAAAGTTTGTAATACTTCCGGGTGGAAGTTGAACGGTTTGTCAGAGCGGTTACTGAAAAACGTCTAAATGTTAAAACGTTTAAGAATTACCAGAAAAAAAAGTTGAAATATTTCGATTATAGAAAAATATTTGCAATGTTATCAGAGTCAGGTTGTAATATTTTCATAAAAATATTTGAAATGTCATCAAAGTAAAGTTGTAATATTTTCATAAAAATATTGGAAATGTTACCAGAATAAAGTCGTAATATTTTCATAAAAATATTTGATATGTTACATGAATAAAGTTGTAATATTTTGAGAAATGAGCTGAGCAGCAGTCGGTGTAGTGGTGGTGGTGTGTTTGGAATCCAGGCCTTGTGTTGACTTGTTGCTCCTGTCCGCCCTGAGGTGAAGCTGCACCACAACCTGATATTGATTCCTACAGTATTTCAAGAGAAAAACCCCAAAATGTGACCTGAATAAAGTCATAATGTTTGGAGAAAAAAATTTGAGAGATCACAAGAGTAAAGAGTTAAAGTAAAGTGAGAATTCAAAGTAAACCAAGGAGCCCCGGTGGAATGCTTTTATTGTCTTGATATTTTCAATAATATACGGTACATAGTTTCTTTAGCTGAGGAGCGGATACCAAAGCAAAACCTCAACACGTCCTTCATTTTGAAACCTTTTCTCCCTTGTCATTCTCGCTCCTGTTTGCCCTACACACACAACATTTCAACCATCTTTTTCTTCAAATAAGAAGACTTCATTTTTTACATTTTGAATTTTTTTCCTCAAAATATCACAACTGAATTCTTTTCCCACCATGGCTGCAAAAAGAAGAGCGTAAGGCTCCAAGGTCCAATGAATGACTGTCACTCACTGACTATGATGAATGTGGTGTGAACACGTTAATCTCACGTAATCTGATGTAGTCTGTGATAATTGGGGCGTGTGTGAATATAAATCTACATTGTATGGATCAGAATGTCCTCATTATTCTGATTTACTCATTATAAATGAGTCACGTCTCCATTAACGCCTGTATATGAAAGACGTAAGCAACAAGGGTGTTTCCCGGTGGTTCTAACGTCCTACGGTGTCCCGTTCCTGCAGACAGGCCTGAGTTATGATTATTGCAACCACAGGGGAGGTGGGGGTTTTAGGATTTAGGGTGCTGGGCATGTCTGCTTCACCCTTCAGCTGTCACTGATCCTCTCCAGAGGCTTCTGCTGACTGACAGCTGTTAGTAATGACTCAAGTTCAAAGGTCATGAGTCACCGTGAGCACACAGGGCAGGCACAGCTGCATGGAGTCGCTGATCCACAGAGGCCAAACCTTCCAGAGGAATTTCAAAACATGATGGGGGTCCGTGTAGGTCTCCTTCGCTGGATTCTGCATTCGCATTTCACAACATGTTAAAAAATCATGATTAGTAGATATTTCAGATATTTTCAGTATTTCCTCACACTTTTGCTTTAATGCTGAGATTTTTTTTTAGCAAAACTTACATCATTATTACATACATTATTCTATTTTATTTTATTCTGGGGTATTTTAGGTGGTTACACGATGTCAGCTGTCTTAGCCAAAGGAAAACTACATCCTGTTAAACGGAACAGTCTCCGAAGGTGAACTCTGTGTGTGTGTGTGTGTGTGTGTGTGGCTGACACACAACCCAATTAATCATATCAAGAATATCACTTTCACTTTTGAAGAGGTCAGGGCCGTTAATAGTATTGGACAAAACTGTTTGAGAGAAAAATAGAATATGTCAATTTTTTTGTGATTTATATTAATGGAAATCAGAGTTTTGCATATGATTGGTTATGTAAAAAGGGGAAATAACTCCACAACATTAACAAAATGAAATGATGCCTATTTATCGTTTTCCTTTTCCCCCTTTTTTTTCAGAGACTGGACATCCAATCGATTGATCGTTTCAGTATTTAGCGAGAGCTCCGCTGATGAATTCATAACAACACATGACCGCTCCCGTGTGTCGTATCTATGGTGATTTTTCTTCCGTTAAAAGAGTTCGTTCAAGGACCGCAAAGTTATTGGTTTCCTTTCAGTAAAAAGTTTATTAATTCATCAAAAATATTCGCACGTGACGAATGTCCAAACACTTCATTACCTCTCCTCCTCCACCATTCATCAGTTCGTGCCGTTCAATGCGGCTGTGGGAGAACAGATGGGGGAGGGGCCAACGCTCATTATGGCAGCCAGCATTCCTGAGAGTGAGAGATCAGCCAGGAGGCCTTAGGCAGCTGACAGCAGCTGCATTTCCCGGCCGTGTGAGGACGGTGGTGGAGCTGGAGACGCTAAGTGGAGAGGACAGTAGAAAGGGAAGCAGGATCGGGAACGGGGAAGGAGATGTCTGCAGGGAGCCTCTTATCATTTGGCATTCCTCCTCTCCTTTCATCACTCTGGATAATGCCTCACATGTGAGGTGGGTGAGGGGGTGGAGCTAGGCGGGAGTCAGTGCGTTTCACCGACGTCCCCACTCTGAAGGAACGCGAAAAGTTTGGTGCTTTGATTGCGACTAAGACGATGTTAGGAACGAAGTTTACGTGATGGAAGCAACAAACACGAGGAGGTCAACAACGCACCGTGGACGGGCGTCCTCGTGGCTCAGCAGGTGGAGCACAGGGTCGATTCCCACCTGTGACCCGCCTGTGTATGTTCTCCACCGTTATGATGCCTTTTCTACGTGTGAAAAGGCCTTTAAATGTATCCAAAGTCCTTAAAAAGTCTTTTAAATCACCCCGAAACGCAAGTGTAGACATTTACCAATGTTTAAAGGGTTAAATGAACATCTGATTGAGACGTCCAGTTAATTCTGAGGTCAAACAGATGCAGGTATGCTACAAAGGCAACAATTTAACAACGTTTTGAATGTCAAATTCAGGGGAATGATGGGTAAATTCGTTCCGTATGCTATCAGATTTTACCAACCGGTTTTGTTTTGTGCCAATAAACCGTGTTACATTCTTCAACACAATTGACACAAAGCCCTGTGTGAGGGAGGACGTCGAGGCAGTTCCCCGTCCACAGCAATAACCCCGACCAGCAGCGTGTTTCTGTTTTGGCTGTTAGCGTGCTGTTGTGTCCCTCTCCACTGTCTTTAACAACCGATCGACTCTCCCCTGAGAGCCACTTAGTCTGTCCTCCATGCAGCCTCTTGAGTTGCAGCTCACCCACACACTCTCCCATCAGAAGAGCCGCCATCTGCACACACACGCGCGCACGTGGAAACGCGCGAATACACGTAGCCGCGCGCGCATTCCGTGCGCACGCCGTCTGTTGACCCCGGACGTCAGAGATAGCCTCTCCGGGAGCGGCGCCGGTCGTGCCGTCCCGAGATGATGATGATTTTTTTCCATGCTAACACTCCACAGCAATCACAGCAATTGGCAGATTGTAGTGGCATTAGTTAGCTGGAGAGGGTAAAATGACGGAGACATTTTCCAACACACACCTGCAACCCAGCCCTCCTTCATAAGTGCTTTTGGGTGGGCAGCAGGGTAATGATGGTGACATCCACCTGTCTGTGTTTCACCTATTATCAGGAGTCGTGTGATGGAGGATCCGATGTGCACGCTGCACAGGACACAACGCTCACAAAGTGGAAAGGAAAGTCCTACTTGGGTAACTTTTTACAAAATGTTACACATTTCAGGTCGTACAAGTGAAGAGAGTGACATTGTTTTGAGATTTGACGTTGTTTTTCTTGATGTATTCTGTAGATATTTGGGTTAAATGGACCTTTATGGATCCCTGTGCCAAAACTCGAGTAAAAACTCCTTAGAGCTACTCCTTAGTTATACATTTATGTTATGGACGTTTATGTCCTCTAAGTTATACGTTTATATACTGTAATACAAATATGTTCAACATTGCCTTTATCTATGATATTTTATCTTGAGTTGTCTGTGTTCTTAATGTGAAGTAGCAGAGACAACGTTGCAGAAAAGGTACATTTAGGACATTTTAAGTCAAAACAGTACACAAATAGAAATGATGTCATTAAAGGATGACACGGTTCCATTTGGGAATCAACAAGATAGCTTCGATTTTAGTGTGCCTAACATCTGGGGGTCCATTCAAAGGCCTTTGTACCTGGTAGGAAACATCCAATATCTCCAGAGTGCTGCAAATTGTAATAAAATAAAATAAAATAAAATATTATTGCTTTTTTTTTTAGTTCAAGGTCATTTTTCAAATTATTTTTTTCTACCAAGATCAAACAACAAACAACACATTTACATATATGAATCCCTTATGAAGTAGTATTAAGCATAAAATAAGATAAAACAGTTGGAGGATCACTTTAAATCAACTTGAAGTGAACTCATTAGCACGTACGCAGCAGCCGAGGCCGAAGAGAACGGAGACAAAATGAGCTTTGTTCTCCTAAAACAAATTTCATTACTTTTGTTGTTGTGCGAGTTTGAATCGGCCGAGGAGCTCGTCTGCTGTCGCTTCAGGTGCTAGCTAAGCGCAGCGTTGACGTCCATTAGCCGCCGTTTACTTTCTCCACGTCGTCTCTTCCTCCACGCATCGTTACCGTGCGGTGCTGCGACACAGAGATGCGTGTAAGGTGATGTGCTTTACTTTATGATGAAAAGATGGGCATATTGTTTGG
>OMNV01001750.1:7191-79001 GCA_900303265.1 Brotula barbata
ATCCTCAAGGTCGGCCAAACTAACAGGGGCCTCTATGTGAGATCAAATAATTATCTTGTTTGTGAAAGTCATGTCAACCCTTATTGTCCCTTTTGATAATTTCCAAAGGATATGCGTGATGTCGGTCCAATGTAAAGGCGGAAACGTGCACAGAAATGCAGCTGTTGTAATTAGGCTCTATATATTACTGGGAATATAACCTGGGATAAGCGGTCCCTGATTCTGTTGGCTGAATGAACATATGGTGCCAATGGGGAAATGCCCGAGCAAAATAAAGGTGGAAGAAAATCAGACGTTGGTATCAGATTAATATTGTGTTGAATTGGAATAGATTTAATGTGACTGTGAAGGGGGATAATTAGGAGATGTACAGTAAATTGTTAAATTGTAACAGACCCAAAGAGTGTGTGGAGTGACTGACTGGATTCAGTTCATGTGTATTGTTTTAGCTTCAGGGACAATCCCCCCCAAAATCTGCCTCCCTCCAACTTTACCTTCTTCTTTTCTTTCATGCTCATATTTCCATTTCAATGTGATGATTCTTGTCTAAACGTCCTCTCTACTACCAGAAAACTTTTTGTCCTTCATGTTAAATTTCAATCTGTGCAGTCCCTGGCCTCTACATTCGCAAGCAGAGGTTGAAAAATTGAATGTTTTCACGGAAAAAAGAGTTATGTACTTTTTTTTTTCATTTTCGTTTTCATTTCTAACAGCAGTAATGCAACAGTCTGTAACGTTGTAGGGTTCCTACCTGGTCCTGCCTCCACAACCCCTCGCACCCAAGGCACGAGTGACAATTGTAGCAGTGTTTCTCTTGTGGTAAATGGTGATATTTTATGGGCGCAAGAGGTTTTTCTCTAAGCAGTTTCTACCAGTAGGAGGCGCTACAGTCATACAGTATATACAGTATATATATGTATTTAAATTCGAACTGAACTCTCGATAAGAAGAACCTTAGCTGTCATTTGCCCGTATTTGCATGCATACTGTCTGTACTGCGATTCAGGCAAAAATGCAAGAAAACGCATAAATGGACGGAATTAGTATGACTGTACTCTGTCAGAATATGAGGCCTATTCATCCGCTGAGGAAATACAGAGTATAACCTTTACATATCTGAATAAATTGGTTTCGCAAACTAGTTCTGTTCGTCAGCGTACGCACACATCAATGTGGCCTCATTTCAATATATTTATGTTTAAATGACACTTGACAACAAAAAAACAACATATTTTTGTTGCATTTGTCTGAGAACAAGTGAAGTTTTAATGTGCATGTAAAAGTGTTGATTTCATATGTGGGGCCAGCATCGTTTGGTAATATTGTTTCCGATACACAGTGTGAATCAAGGAAAAGCTGCGGTGCCAAACGTTTGACCTGTCATTCCAACGTCACTCACTTTGTGGCATCATTCAGACGTCAGCCTTGGCACTGAAACTGCAGTTGTTTTGAAGCAGCTACTGGAGGTGCACGTATGAATATGCTTGGAGATTTGAAGCATTTGTGCATCCAGGCAGTGCTGATGTCTCTCAAAAGCATAAACATGTCAGTCAGCATCAGAGGTTCGAGACAAAATGTGTGTAAAACTAAGTGTGTGTGCAACAGATTAACAGCGAAAACAAGGATTTGGGACTGGGTTTTGTCAGTTTTTGTGGCTTTGAAGTGAATGTCAGTAGAAACTTCTAGACGTGGCAGACTTTTGTCATCATTATCAAGCTTAGACAAATGTTGCAGAGGGTGGAAATTCATATGAATTCCCATATCGTGGATATATGCGCAGCATCATTGAACGTGAGCCTCCTCAAGGACCTTCTTGACAATATTGTAAGGAGGGATATTATGCCTAGGACTTGAAGTGGATGCCACAAAGCGAGTTTTGACAGAACATTTATGTGCTGAGATAGAAGGAAACTACATGATTGATATGTCTCATTTGGGGGAAATCTATCGATGACAGAACCCCGTGACTGGAGAATGACACCACAGATGCAAGGAAATCTCAAATTGAAGCCACGAGTAGAGGCTGGTGCTTAATGAGGTATTGTGTACACAGAAGAAAGGAAAACGGGGATAAAATGTGTAATTAAAGAGAAAAAACAACTGGGATGGAAAATTCAAAGCAGGTGGCCAGAGGATGCTGGTTTGGATTCTGGGAATGATGGAGAGTTATCTGTGTAAAAAAAAAAAGGAGAAAAAAAAAAGGAAAAAAGCGCAGCCCAGTGAGGGAGAGCGACGGGCTGGAAGCTGCATCAAACATGACAGAGATGCAGGCGATACGGGGCTGCACGAGGCTGACTGGGGCTGGAAGCTCATTTTGGATTTCCTCATCCAAATCAAGAAGATTCAGCAGGGGATCCGTCGAGGTTCATGCATGGCTGCGGGTTGAATGAGTGTGGGAGATGAATGCACTGTGTAAAATGTGAGGGAACTGAGGTGGAGAGGTGTGTAGTTGTTTATACACTCAAATGAGGCTGTTGGAGACTGGCTGGTTGTGAATTAAACATGACCAATTTCACCACTTAGAGCATTTTCACACCAAGTTCCTTTTTTGCATTTGTTTAGTTCAGTTTGTTTGGCCAAATGTGACTATAGTAACGACTCTCTGGATAACTGATCCAGATTTGTTTCAAACTACAAACAAACTACAAGGTCATCTACGGCTGGATACATTTAACATGCATCTACTCAGTTGTTTACTGAGCCAATGGGTGCTGGGAAAGGTCATAATATTCAATCAAACACATTTACGGATTTAGATTTTGAAGGTAACGCGTATTTATGTTGTCTTAAGGCCGCTTGAGTCAATATGGGGTTTTCCTAATGCTGTCCTGGAAGTCAAATTCTGCATTCAGTCAGCCTTATTGATGGCTGCACCGATTTTGTAGTTTTTTGCGTCGATTTATTCGCCAGCTAAATTTTTTGACCAACCAATAAGCAGAGTGAACGTGGCTTTTAATGTATTTTTTTCACTGTGAAACCGAACCATATGAGGGGTAGATACAACATTTAGTCCCTGATTTGGAGCAAAGCTGATCTGATGAATCTGACTGTGATGAAGCCCATACTTACTGCACAGGTGGGCTGGGGGTCAGTTTTGGACGGCACATCGCCACGGAAAAACTTCAAGAATATGGGAATCTGATCCTAAAACTTTGTCATTTCAATGCGCTTCTGTAAATATTCAATATCTAAATGAATTCCCTCTGTTCTCTACAGAATACCAGGGAGACTATTACGGACCAGGGAATAACTACGACTTCTTCCCCCACGGCCCTCCATCTTCGCAGGCTCAGTCTCCGGCTGAGTCCCCTTACCTTCTGGGCTCTGGCCCTGGAGGCATGGAGGGATCGGGCCACCACCCCTCAGACGACCAAAGGTTCACGGACATGATTTCCCACGCAGAAACCCCCAGTCCTGAGCCAGGTTTACCCAGTTCCCTGCAGCCCGTCCCCGGGGAAGCATACGGTGGAGGACCCAGCCCTCCTTTCTCCCTGGCCAGTAACTCCAGCTACAGTGCTCCTATGTCCCACCAAGGCCAGGAGATGGGAGAAACTACGGCCTGGTAAGGAAGGAGGGCGCTGAACGCATCAAGTCAGTCCAGTCAGTCCAGGAGAAAAATGGGAAATCCATTGTGTGGAAATATAAGCACCGCCAACATTTATATGGAGGACTTTAAAATCATGGAGTGAGTCTCACTTCAGTTGATGGACGTGAAATGGGATCCAGTTTATGGAGGTGACACAGAGAGGGGTGGAAAATTGGATAGTTTGCTGGAAACAGATAAAGTTATATTTGCTAGCCAATAGGCACCCCAAAGCATAGCTCCTCACGGGACACTGGACTTAAAAATACGTGTTATTGAGATTCCATCCAGCAAAAACACTCTTCGCCTTCCCCTTGATGTTAATGATGCTCTATTGACACGTGAAAGGGAAAAACCTTTTCTTTTCTTCATTCACGCCACATTTTTTACAACTTCATTTGTTTCCGTTCTTTCGCTCTTCCTGTCACACCTGGCCCTATTGTTTGTATCCATATACGCAAAAACAGGCATGGCAATCATAAATAAGGTAATTGTCTCAGTTGAAAAATTTCATAATAATTCTCTCAAATCAAAGGCTGCCGCTTGTTTTCAGCACAACTGAAATAAATGAGGTGAGCACACACGCGTACACACACAGTGGTGTTCTTGTTCTCTCACACATCAGTTATATCCACTTTATTGCACGGTAAGCATTCTTGATGATAGCTTAAACGAAGGATGTCTGTACCATTATTCAGAACACGGACACAATTATATACACACACACACACACATACGTGCACACACACACAAATTTCACACTCATACAAGCGGCCCCGATAGTCCTGCTCTGCACACTGCTTCACCTGACCTTCCCTTTGTTACTGTCCCTTTTAAAAAACATCTTTTAATGGAAATGATTTTCAAAAGAACATTGAACCCATAATGGAGAATCTCCTTCAACAGCTGAGGTCTCCTTCCTCCATAGAAGCAAAACAAAAGAGGGGGCCGACAACATCTGTGACATTATCGCTGTGTGCTCCGAAGCACTCAGCGCCATCTAGTGGCCAGATTTTAAAGAGGGAAATACATTCAGGCCTGTTCTGATCTGCCATCCATTGTACTGCAAGTTTTTGTTTTTGTTTCTTTTTTGTTTTGTTTTCGTTTTGTTTTGTTTTCCTCGATAATGGCAATAGAAAATTCTACAGTTTACACTTTTGGGGCCAAGCATGTCGCCAAGGGCTCCCGTTTGGCGAACGAGCCTTTGTGGAGCTTCTTTAAAGGAAGGTTTTGTGGAGATTTGTAAAAGGAATTCATACCTCATACAAAACGTCTCATAAATTTCCATCATCATCCTTTACTCGTCATCCTCTCAGCTGTCGCGTCTCTCACATGAAACACGTGGAGTTAGTTCTACTTGAAATCTGATTTTGAAATAAGTTGTGTTTCCTTTCCTTATACATTGTATAAGCTCTAGAAAGAATGTGTCTTATTTCTGATGTACTGAGATACTCTTGGATACAAATGCGCGTGTGTGTGGGGGTATGAGTGAGTGTGCCTGTGTGTGCGTGCCTGTGTGTGTGTGTATGTGTGTGTGTGCATATGTGCACATTGAAGGGGTGATGCTGTATTATTTCTATGTAAATAGCACTGGTAATAAAAACTTCTCTTACAACCTCAAGGACTGGCTTACACATTACTCGCTCTCTCCTGATCAGAGTGATCCAAAGTGAAATGCAACCATGGAGATGAAGAGTGCATAAAGTGTCAGCTCCATCCAGTAGCACTGCTAATAAAAGGAGCCTTTCTCCTCCTCTTAGCTAAAACCCCCTCAGGCACAGAGACAGGTTCACAGATTCCCTCCCCTTCACACGAAACTGACTTGAGACCGGAGCCTTTGGGTAGCCCGACCTCCTCATCCCCTTATCCACCTCTTTATCCCCTCTTCTGGCTCTATATCCCCCTCACGCTGTGGGGCCAGGTGGGCAGACGGTGGTGCAGGTCTGCAGTAATTTTCTCCCTGACTGGTTTTAATGTAAAGGGTAATGTGGGAGGAGACAGGCACACACACACACACATGCAAACACTGGATGTAGTCGCCACAATCTGCCTGTCCGATACCAGGAAGCTCCACATCCTTTTTGTTTATTCCTTCGTTTCTCTCCCTCGTTTGCTCTCCAGAGGATTTTACTCTTTCATTCTGGTTTTATCACTCCATCTCCACTGAGAGAGAGAGCGAGAGAGCGGTAGGAGGGGGGCACTGGAATTAGCTATAAGGGTCTAAAACAAAGCTGTGTTGTGCCTACACACACATACACAAAAACACACACAGGAAGTAGCAATGGGACGTGAGCAGGTCTATGAAACACCCTCAGTAACCTTCACCTTTCTTTCACCCAGTAGCATCTGGTTATCACTACTCTCGAACACACACACACACGCACAGGTGTACAGTCACATTCATGCGGGCTTTGTATCACGCACAGGCGCACACACACACACACACACCCAACAAGCCCATTAACATCAGTACTTTTGTAATGGATGTGCTTGGTGTGATGCTGTGGGAGAAAGGAGAGACCTGGAGTCGCTGCTATAAATCACTTACTTGTTCCCCCTCCCCCTAACCCATGTGCACGTATACACATGCGCACCCACACACACACACACACACACACACACACACACACACACAAGCACATTTATACTCCGGTCTTCCATTGGCATCAGTACACGGGGCTACCATTCACTACCTCTGCAAACACAGGTACAATCTCTCTCTCTCTCACACACGCATACACACAAAGATGCACACACAGACACACATGCAAACACATACAAATGTGCATGCAGAGCCATTTTCTCCCCCTCCCACTCGCTTTGCTGCCTAGGGTGGGGAAATCCTATTACCCTATGAAGACGAGGAGCACATCATTAATTATACTCACAGTCTCCCACCACACACACGCGCGCACACACACACGCCAGGCTCAATTGCAACAAACGCGTTGACGACTGGTATTTGCACTGGCAAAAAAAAAAAATCCAAAATAACTGTAACCTTTAACTGTATTTAAATTTTATTGATATTTTTTGCGTGATGTGTACCACTGACAGATACACCTTGATAGCTGCCCTTTCAGCTGTTTTAGCACACAGACAGACACACACACACACACACATGCACACTCACACAGAGGAATGTGTCACGATGTGTGAAAAATCAAAGTTACGATCACAGGGAGATTTCAGGCGAGTGGGACATGAAGACCCAGATCCGGCCTGTCAGGGTGTCACCCTCAGATTTATCCAGAGTCACATCAGCCTTTTCAAGGTTTACTAGATGGATGGATGCCATAAATTGATACATGCACGCTATAAAATGAACAGAGAAGGAGTAAGCCATGCATAGCCAGGCTGTCAGACGGACTGTTTATGCACCCATGTGGGCACCTTTAGGATACATTAAGTCATGGCTGTGCGACCAGAAGTAAAACAGCCAGCTTCACTCCACTGAAGGGACACAAATGTTCTGTAATCTGGGATTTGATGATCCCGAACAATGAATTTAATTATTTATTATATATGGAAATGAAGATAACGCACAAGTCTATGATGAAACACAATATAGGATGGTTAGATAAAAAAGAAAAAAAACTACAACAGCATTAAGTAATACACAGTAAATGTATGTTCGTGGTAATACATGTGTAAGGAGTTTGAAGACTAAAATACTTAAATACTTTTAACACGTGATGATCATGAATGCAACACTGTTTGGAGTTTGAATAAGACAATGAGAAAGCCAACAGTTGAACCTCAGAGATGGAAAACGTTCACTAACCCAGCAACCTAACCCAGACACACGACCACAGCGCCACCCAGTGGAATCAGAGACACACTGTACTGATGCTGAGGCTGATACAGCCATGAGAGCCACAATCTGATCCACTGCATAGAGTATATTTACAATAACTTTACCTAACAATTTTTAAACTCTGGTGAAATTCATCGTGAAGATCTTAGTTATCAATAAATGAGAAAGAATGTTAATAGTCCAACATGTCACATAATAGATGATGAGTGATGATAAATTTATTGTAAATGTCTAAATGTAAAACTCACACTTGGACTCATACAATATATACAGATATATACTTAACAGATATATACTGTTTACAATGTAATAATGTTTGAAAGGTTTGAAAAGTAATAAAATAGAGGAAGAGAAGAAGAAAGAAAGAAGTAAAGTACTGCAAAATACCACAAAAAGACTGATGCGGATGAAGTGATGGAACCGTGAAAAATCAACAGCATTCATCTAAGATGAAGTAAATATATAAAAATGGGTAAATACAGCAGTGGATGTCAACAGCCGCAGTGGCATGTACTGGGATGGGATATAAATATCACGATAAGAAGGCAGGTCTATTGATAAAATCCTACGTTGTCCCCTTGGCTTTGATTCCCATCTGAAATATGAAATGTATGGTTTTTTTTTCCTCTTTGCAGATGAAGGCTTGACTCCATAGGTTGGTCGATCAGGTGAGATTATCTGTGGAGAGATGAAAAATATGGAAAATGGGTCACACTGACATGGCAGAGAAACCTGGATAGCGTGCGTATCTGCCCTGAGGTGAGATCACGGGCGCACAAAACCAGCAAACACAGAGTTAGGGTGGTCGGAAGAAACAAAAATTATACATCTTATGGGCCTAAAAACATGCCAATTAATCACAGTCAGGACTTCGTGCAGTTCTTTACTCAGTGGAGCGTCCCGTTGATATTTGATATCAGCTGCAGACTGCCTTCTTCCTCTTTCTCCATGTGAATCATAGATTATTTTTCACACCTCCTTTAGACGTGAGCTATAGGTATAATAGAAACATTGTTACATTTTCATACATTACAGTATATATATATTCATATATACATTGGCAGTGGGGAATTTTTAACAGGGTTTCAGTGCCCTTTCCTTTTTATACAATGTAATGTATAATTTTAATACACCAACGATAACAGTTAAACTGCACAAAGCAGCTACGGTTTCAACAAAAGTTTAATATTTGAATGAGCGTAACTTTGAGTTATTCTGACAAATACATCAAATACCAAAGAAGAAAATCACAACACTTTAGTTTTGGGTATCTCAAATATGAATGAATTCATTTATTTTTTTAACATAAAATCTAAATATTCTGTGGCAAACCACCGAGTCTAAATGTGGTTTCAACAAAACCAGTTAATTAATTAAAACCAGACATCATTTTTAGGATTTTCTCTGCAGAGGTCACTGTAGTTTGTGTCTAACATTCCTTCACTCATATACTTTATTTAACTGAGACAAAGCGTAAAAAGATAAATTGAGCGCATGTCATATAGTGCTATGGCACACGTTGTAAAACTTTGATGTGAATTTACAATGACATCTGATCAGCAATTTCCTGTATTAATGTAATACAGGAAAATACTGTAAACCGCAATGCAATCTGGGAGAAAAGAACATGAGAATACAGCAATTAAAGAAATTACAGGTAACTGTCAATTGCATTAAATACAGGAAACTACTGTAAACTGCTGGTGAAAGAAAATATAGTGGATAGTGTAACTTTAAGTCTCTGATAAAAGTTTTTGCGCTTTGCATTTTATCTGTCTTTATTTTAAATTTCCTCATTTCCTCTCTGAAGTCTGAGCAGACATGTTCTCTGCTGCCAGTAAAACTATCCTCTTGCTAAACCCACAAGTTACAAAAGCTTGCAAGAAAAAGTTCTTTAAACTGTTTTTAAAACTTGCTCTTATTCACAGGCTCTACCTTGTTGTGAAAACAATGCAGCAAATTCCATTGCATCAATAGTTCAAAAACACTGCAGCCTATAAACACAGAGTAACATCAATACATTAAGTATAAATATTGTCTCTGCATTTACAGAAATGAGGTTAGAATTGCATATTGACTTATAAGAAAATTGTTTTGCAGTATTCCCATGGGTGCTGGAAATCTTCAACTCTTCAGTTTAATGTAGTATTTTCAAGATTTTAAAAGTGCTTGGATTTTGAAAAAAATCTTTGAAATTGTAATTTCATTACTTACATAGTAAATCACTTGGTGACACAATTTTAATCTTGAAACTCTTTTTTTTCCCCCAATTCTGTATACATTATGTAGAATTAAATCACTACTCAATTTCAGTTGTTTATAGCACAGTAAGGTCTGGTTTAATATGATGGATCATTGAGCATGTGTATGTATACACTTCTCAAAATTCATTATCATTGCCATCTATAGCCAACTACTAAATGATTTGTTTTTGTGTACATTGGGCTGAGAGTGTTTCAAACTAAATCTATCCATAATGTTGAGTATGGAACCAGAAGAAGTCAAAGCAAACAAAGTAGGCTACATGAAACGTCGTGAATAATCATGATGTGAAAATATATGTAAATATCAAGGTATAAGAAAATTGAGAAGAGTTCAGGTGAAGGTAAGGTTAGGTAAGTGCTATTTTCAGGTTTAAAAAGAACAACAACAACAAACCACGGCTCACAGCAAAGCTCAATAAGCTTCATCGGGCCAAGGAGGAGGCCTTCAGAAGTGGAAGGTGCTACTCTAACAAGCTGAGACAAAGTTTTTCATCCAGTGATCCTGTGTCATTGTGAAAAGGCCTGAATGATATGGCCAGCTACAGGAAGAAACACTCACGCACTAGGCAAACCGACTTAATGTGTTTTACTGCAGAGTTGAAAAGGACACCAGCACATTAACATATAGAAAACCCCCACCAGCTCCACTAGCTCCTCACCCTGCAACCTGCACTCACAGTAAGTGAAGAGGAAGTGAGCCACCTCTTTAAGAGACAAAGCGTGAGAAAAGCTCAAGGCCCAGACGTCGTCTCCCTCCTCCTGTCTGAAAGTCTGTGCTGACCTACTGGGTCCAATCTTCACCCCCTACAGAGGATGATCGAGGTGGCCGAGTGGATTGTCGGTGCCACCTTGCCCACCATCGAGGACATTTACTTATAATAAATTCTTGTAACTCTTAATACAGTAGTAAACTGTATTACAGTATTTTGCTGGCAAAGCTGCTACCAGGTAATTACTGTAAATTTACAGTGAAAAGTATAACAGTGCAGGTTTGATTGCGACTTGTGCCTGATGATGCATGTCATGCTCTCTCCCTGTCCTGTCCTTCTTGTCTATCTCTACTTATCATGAAGCAGAAATGCAAGAGAAGAAAAGAGAGGAAATGCACTAAAGCCAAAATACCAATACCAATACCATAGCTGCTTCTCAGAAGAATAAGAGCTTCTCAGTCTTTCAGCACGCAGCCGTGCAGTCCAAAATAGGAGTGACGGTATGAGTATGCAGGATTCCAGTAACGGCTGCGCAAGAAGATAAACATCCACTAGACTCAAAAGCTCCATGACAGGCTATTGAGTCTAGTGAGAAGTGAGTGAAACCGAATAAACAGTGTGGTTAAAAAGCTGATTTTTCCGTTATAAAGCTACTTCTGCTTTTATGCTATTAGTCAAGAGAGCGTATTAGAAAAACGCAGACGTTGGTCATTAGGGAGAATGACTAGAAGACTTGATCAGGCCAAAGATACAATAAAAGGGTGTGGTCAGGTGGGAATTTAGGGAATATCATTTTTTTTAACGTAGTGCAGAAGCAAAGGTTCAGTTTTGTATCGAGAAAAAAGAACTGGGCTGAGGGAACATAATCCAGCAGATAAGCCCAAAACTTTAAAAGCCTTTTTAGAGAATACGAAAATGTCTGGGTCACCAGTGGTGCTGATTTAATGTCCCTTGCTGTCTTTTCTTACCCTTTTATTTGTCAGTCAAACGGAAAACGGTTTCATATTATCTTATAGAAATAAAGAGATGAGGGGATCCAAGTATGTCATGGACAAAAAAAGAGGAAAAACCTCAACTGTCCTATTTTTTTCGTAATACTCCCAAAACGAAACACAGTCTTCTGTTATTTTGTCCAGCACTGAAATAAAACGTATTCATCTCAGGAACTCTTTATATACTGTAATTGAAAGTGAGAACGTTATTTTCTTATATTTCATTCACAAATGCATTATACACATATCTATTTGTCTCCCACACACAGGAAACACGTTTTTATTACAAACATATTGTGTATTGGTGACAGAAACACACTTGAAATTTGTCTTCTGTTTTCCTTAAGCAAGGGGTGAAATCTTAAAGTACACTGAGAATATTTAACTTTATCCAAAATATATATGCTTGTGAGTTTTTCAGAAATCATTGTCAGGTTCTGTCGCGTGAAGAGGGTGACCCATAATTCTAGAAAATCCCTCCTAAAGTGTTTCTGGATACTGAACCTGTTGTTATGAGGATGATGCTTTTGATACTTATTAAACTTGTTGACTTTTACTATGACAACAAGATCATTAGAGTAACACTACTTTAAGATTTATCCATCAAAGTGCCTTTTCCAGTACAACTGTCCATGCTTTCATTCAGGCAGACATCAAATTTACTGATGAGTCACACGAATGAAGTTAATTCACTATCATCAGATAAAAAGCTATGAATGCTTCTTGATGTGATTATGACAAATCCAAAGTTCGGGGTCCAAATGGAGCTTGAACTGGTTGATCTAAGTCCACCATTGTCTTGTCTGTATTTGGGAGTTTTGGAGCTCTAAGTTTGAGAGTGAAATAGTGAAAATAAAATTACATTTTTGTTGCTGATATAGATGCAGGGGCAAATAGGGGACATTCTGAATGAACTGTTAACATAACAGTAATAAGTAATCATCATTAACTTCAGATGAACTGCACAGACTCTTGATAGATGCGATTTGCTTCAGGTTCTGTCTCTGTTTAATTCTGCTTTACCACCTTTTATCTGCTTTTCAATTATTATTTATCACTATTAATTAGCATTGATAGCATTAGCTGACACCTTCGGTATGTTTTACAGTGACTCAGCCTGAAACATGTTTTGCCTTTCCCCGAGTCTCTCCTCGAGGCACTGGATAAGAACGGGGTCAACATTGGGGTCAACCTTATTGGCAAACCAGGAACCAAAGTTGAGTAACCAGTTCATTTCTGCTGCACCGTAAATGCAAACACTGCGAACATGTGTCCCTGTGCATGGAGGGTACAGTTCCCCCTCTAGGTACTCCCACTTCACCAGCCGGGTTTTACTCATCAAGTCAGTGATATCCGGGTGAGATCTTGGCACTTCACCGGGTACACCGGGTATTCGCACAACCGTGGCCCAGAAATGTTCATCGGGGGAGAAGGTGTCCTCAGACCAGGCCAAGAGATCTCTGACTACATCAGAGGTTTTAATGTATGTGATGAAGGCACGTGACAAGACAAAGTAGGCGCTACCCGAGAACATCTGAATAGCATGTGGTGGAGGGTCCTTCAGCTGCTCGGTTTTCACAGGCTGTTTGTTAGAATCAAAACTGTCCATCATCTCGTGGTGAAATGTGAACCTTTGCTTCTTGAAGTCAGTCGGTGCGCTCGATTCCAACATATTGGAACCATTCAGCCTCTTCAATTCTGACACCAGTTCGATATTAGACTTGAGGGAGAAATCCTGCCCACAGAGGTTGATGACATACTGCCACTTAACCTCTGATGCCAAGAGGTCAGAAAGACAGTTGAGGTCAGCCCTGAGTCTGGTTATGCTGGCATAAATCACAAATTCCAGCTTGGAAGCGATGAAAACATTGGGCAAACAGCTGGCCAAACCCTCCATGGCCGAGATGAACTCAGGGGGAGATTTTTTATCATAATGGATACAGTAAATGTTGACAGGTGAGTACGCAGCTCTGATGAGCCTCTCGACCATCCATGCAGATTTGTGCACAACCAGCGAGTAGGCAAGAGGGAATCCTCTCTCCTCCTCCGACACACGGACGCTGTCATAGCCCCTGGACTCGATGAACAACGGACAGTTTGAGGTGAGGCTCATCAGAGTTTCATCCTTGTCCTCCACAACTTGAGTGCGTCTGATGACCAGTGATTTACCCACTTCCACCGGCTCCATGTTATATATTGCCGAGCAGCTGATGTTGAACTTGTTAAACACTTGAGCCTTCTCCAAAACGATGGAGACATTCATTCCACTTTCAATCATGTAGATGCATGTCAAAAATACAAATAACAAGAAGCAGAGAGTAAAAGGGGAAACGGTTGCAGAAATCGTCGTTCTTGTCAGGTTCAGCAGCGACGAACATCGATTTGTTCTGTTGGTAAGAGAGAAGATGCTGTAAGTTATAAGATAGAAATCAAACATCACCTGATGCTCTAAAACCATATTTATGACAAAAAACGTTAAACGCGAGATACTGACGTGACAGACATGACTTGAAAAGCAGCTGAGAATTTATTTCACGAATATGCCTATAATTATATAAAATGATGATAATCATCATTTTGTCCTATAAACTGGTAGGATTGCCTTATACACACAAAACTCTTCTCCTCCTTAGGTCACATTTCACAGGTTGTGACAATTTTTGTTTTCTATTTCAAAATGTGATAACTCTGGAGGGAACTCACCGATGGGGACAAGAGACGGAAGACAGCTTCCTCATCAGCGCCACTCGACTTTTACGCAAAACGCAAAACAAATCATCAAAGGAAAGAAACTTGAACAATCGCCCCATTTCTGTCCCTTCGTCAAACTTTGCCGCGTTGTTATCCAATTTATGAGTGATCTAGCACAACTTCGCCAGTGCGTGTGTTGTGAGTATGTGTGTGTGTGTGTGTGTGTGTGTGTGTGTCAGAACGTCAGTTTTGCGCTGTATGTGACGCTTTCTCCTATCCGTGAGAGTTGGGCGGGGCTTCCGCGGAGGAAACGCTGCTTTTATCCTCGTTTTGCACCCCCTCACCACCAAAATGTGAACGAAAATTTCATAAACGTGTTTCTCACCACTTCATCCAAACAGAAAACAACACTGAGACTAACTTAGATTTGGCTCATTACTATTAGCCACTATGATCCAGTGTTATAAAAGGCATTTTTATTCAAATGTAGATTTCACAGATTTCAATTTCAACAACTAATAATTGGTAAAATGATGAGGGCCCAATGCTAATATCTGCCTTGGGTATTCAAGTCATCATCCATGGTAAACTCTAATTACTCAACACACTTTGTGCTCACCATTCACCAGGACTTGAATGAATGATCCAAGTGATGACATTTATTTGAATGAAGGTGATAGAGATGATCTCTCACCCATCTCTCTCTCTCTCTAATGGAGCGACATGGCTTGAATCATCTGAAATCACTGAACTACATTTTTTTAGAAGCTTGTGGTAGCCAGAATAAGACTTTCCATTCTGGTGGAGCAACAACATTATTGTTTTGAAGGGACAATAGGATCATGTCTTTGAAGTGCAAACGTGAAGCATGGAGAGGAGGACTGGAGAGGCAATCTCTGTAAATAAAGATTTTAAGTTGGGAGTTTGCAAACAGAGAGAGGAAAGGTCTCAACAGAAAAGAACGACGTCTGTGCTTCAGTGTCTCACATTTACTGTATATACAAGTGAGTATCTGAGGAGGGTTATCACACATGTTAGGGAGTCTTGGTTCATAGACATTGACATAGACAGGAAAAACTGAGCTACACTGTATGTTTCCTCTGACAAACAAGTATACTGAGACATTAGGTATTCTTCCAAGGACACAGAAACCGGTGGTGTTTTTAAGTCATTCAGCACTGATCTTAATGTACACGACCACTTAGTGGTTATTTACATTGAGATATTGTCACAGAAATTCAGACATTTAAGATATTTATGATACTGATTTGGGTTTATACAGCTCTCAGTTGCTGGAAAAAAATGAGAACATCAATTCCTTGTCTGGTGCCAACATTGTGACTATGAGGGCTGCAATAGTAGAAACACTTAGTAAACACTTATTCATTCTATTGGTCCGCACTCTGTACAGGTTTGCAGTGGCTAAGGTGGATCCAAGTGGATCTTTCAGCAATCTTCACTGCAGTGGGGGTGGTTAGCAGCACCAGGAACGGTCATGTCCAAAATGGCTCTCTAGGTTTTTCTTCATAGCATCTTGGTCAGCATCCAATCACCTGGCTTGAAGGTGTTCACGAGCTCAGCTGGTTCCTGCGGAGGAGAAAAAGTCTTGAGAGCATTTTGTCTTTTGGTGGTCATATACATATAGTCGACCTCTCCTCATCTTTCAAACCAACATCTGCCGGGCCTGCGGACCATAAACAGGAAGGAACAGTGGGTACCTCTTGTTCCTCTTCAGCAGTAAGAAGTCTAGTTGAGGAGGTGGTGGTCTCTGTCACATGTGACTGTGGTGATGCACATGTCACCCATATTTAGACATTTCATGTACATGCAGTTTGAGGGAGAATAGAAAATAGAGCTGCCCTGGTCTACCCAATCAGTGATGGTTAGTCCCTTCGTAATGAATTGCCCAACAGAATACCACGTGCCTGTGTCAAATTGGTTTGGACAAAGATACACGTGGCTGTGTGGAGCCATGATGGAGCTTCAAAATCTGAGGTGGTAGGGTGCAGCTCACTCCACAATACCCAAATTTATTCCAGTACATGTTAGCCAGAGTAAGACGCACAGATTTCTCTCTGGAAAATAGTTTCTCGTATTCCACTTGGGGAAGAGAATCCTGTGTGTAAAAACAAACTAACATGAAGTTCACTAAGTAAATGAACATTTCGCAAGGGATAACAGTGGCAGCCATTTCAACCAGAGAGACAGTAACTGTGGATGGACTGATCATAATCGGATCCAGGGAGTGGTAAATGTTTGGACGGACGCGCCTTAGGTAAATTTCATAAGGAATGCGTCTAGCCAGTCAATAAGGAACTGGACTAAGGGGTATTGTACATGCTGTTCTAATGGGATGGACAGGGCAGGTTTGACTTGGTCTTTGTACTGTCTCCCTGTTCTCGTGGTGGAAGGGAAGGGCTTGGGGTCATTGTTTGGGTCACAATACAATTTTGGAGGGAGTTCAGGTTAGATTTTGTCAACAGTGGAAACACTGGGTCTGCCTTTGGAGTATGGCGATGGGGCTGATGTTTTTCAATTCCTCCTGCTGTCCGTGAAGTCCTCACCACGACACCGTAATAGTCATCATCGTCTCTCCGTTGTTTCTGCAAAGAGAAACAGACAAAGTGACCAGTACCAGTTTCATTTGCAGCCTTTTTGGCTTCTCTACTCCTTTGTTCACTTTCTTTTCTTAGCTTCCTGTTTCCAAACTTTCAACTCATATATTCCATGTTTCTGTTCTTTCTTCAAATTCCCCTTTTCTCTCACATTCATCAGTCACTCTCTGTATTTCTCCTGGTACC
Source organism: Brotula barbata (assembly GCA_900303265.1). Classification (NCBI taxonomy): domain Eukaryota; kingdom Metazoa; phylum Chordata; class Actinopteri; order Ophidiiformes; family Ophidiidae; genus Brotula; species Brotula barbata. The sequence goes on from OMNV01001750.1 coordinate 24,050, forward strand.
AATCTCCCAGAAAAATTTCATTATTTTTCCATGTTTTCAGATGTTTATTTACTGGAGGACCGTACACTGCGGCCACGTATTTTTAATCTCCGGTCCACTAGTCTTTATAATTTTGTTTTTCATTATTTTTCTTTTGTTTTTATAATTTGTTATATTTTGTTTTTGTGGAGGGTAACCTTCTGTGCGAGAACACTTCCCGCAACAATTTCCCATCGTTGCTAATCAGAAATGGGCGTCTGATTATATTTCTTGTGGGGCCAGTGGATACGGGCGTCCACTCCCTTTACAATAACTCTTTTTCAGCAGTAAATATGGGCGTTTACTCTGTTTCAACCTTTTCCGCAGTAAATATTGGTGTTTCTTCTTAGGAGTCCACTCCCTTCACAATAACTCTTTCTACTGGTGTTTACTCTGCGTCTCATACGTATATACTATATATTGTGTGACTGTTTAGGGATATGTGGGCGGGGCTTTCCAGCATGCTCTTGGGCATTGTACCTCTGCACCATGAGTGAAGTTATTATAACAGTTAATGACCCCCCCGTCTGTGAACGATAGTAACTATTTGAGCGCGAAGTATGACAAACAAAACAAACGCCACAGTACTATCACAGATGTGTTCCGATTTTCCTAGACATGACAGGCTGTCGTTGTAAGTACACTGTAATGTAACATCGACGTCACGACCGATAGAAAACTTTATCAACAATTTAAATACCGCTCAGGGCGTTATCCCCAGACAGGACCGGCGGCCGTCACATGTGTACGTCCCGTGATGGCCTGCAACAACACCTCACTGCCGGCTTCAATTAGGGACCCTAGAGGGACCCCGACGGAGCGTGATGAAACTGCCTCGTTATAATGGGGAGGAGCCCACCAAGCTGCGTATCACCACAGTTGTCGGTTAATGCACCAAGATATTGGGAGAAAGATCCCTCAGAGTGACTATTGCCAAACACGTAGTTGACCATAAGTTCCGGTTGGCCAACATACAAGATCCCTGCATCATTGGGCTGGACCTGCTGTTCAAGTAGAGGGCCTTGGTGGATGTACCTGGAGCTAAGCTCTACCTGGGTTCTGAGCCCGTGGCGCTCCACACTGCTGGCTGCCTTCACGCCAACACAGACGCACTGTCTCGATGTTCCTGTAAAAGTGAGGAATGCCGGTACTGCCTGCACGTGGAGGAAAGGGATGCAGCGACTCCAGTGGCAGCAGCTCTGTGGGACACACCAGCAGATGGCGACAACGGCGCCCCAAGCAGAAGCGGTAAACCTCCACGACCCGTGACCACAGCTTCGAGAACATTGAGCCAGAACAACTTAGACGCGACCAGAGCCAAGAAAGACCCTGTCCTCTCCCGTCCCGTGTTGGGTTAGGCCAACGACCGGCGTGCACAGAGGCCAGGTTTCAGCACTGGACACTGAGACCATGGCCCTCTATTCTCAGTGGTCCCACCTCATCAGCCGTGACGGCCTCCTCCATAGGCGCTGTCAGACCCCTGCAGGCAACCGTGACATCTGGCAGCTGCACCCCCGAGTGCTCCATCTTGTCCAAGGCTCGGTGTGGTGTGGCTGGCCACTTTGAAGTCACCAAGACCCTTCACCGACTCCGGTCCCAATTCCACTGGCCGGGATTTTTCCAAGATGTGAAGCTCTACGTGCAGCGATGTGACACTTGCTCTGCCCAGAAGGGGCCGGTCCCGCGCTCGTGTGCCCCCTTACAACGGTATCAGGTGGGAGCTCCCATGGAGCGTGTAGCTGTCCCGACAGACATGGGCCTAGGACTCTAGCTGCAAGGGGGAAGACCTTGCCTCTGGACAATATTATTGTCCGGATTGTACAATCTTATTAGGCCTTTAAATGGACTCAGACTGACCTGACTTTTCGTGATGTTGAATTTGAGGATTCCATCATTCACTGTTGTTGAGGAACAGATGGACCGAGCCTCTCGACGGCCCAAACCACGTCCTTTATGAGTTGTGGGGTGGAGGTATTTCACCGAACTTCAGGGTGTCCGACCGTGCACGGTTTACAGGTCCATCCTCTGGTTGCCGCCGAAGTGAAATGTTGGAATCCCGGACGAGCCCCCAAGTAATGTCAGGGAAATTCAGACATTTAAACAAGACTCAGGCGCCGTTTCTCCTTCTTAGCTCGTTTATTCTTTGTAAGGAGGCTCACATACTCACATTGACATGTTGGTAGTGAAATGATACAGATACTGATGTGGGTTTATGGAGCTCTCAGTTTTTGGGTGGCTCGGGATGAGAGCTGCCCCAATGTCTGAATAACATGAACTTGGTTACTGAGTTTAGAACGCTCTGCTCCTGACTATCTATCTGGACAGTAGTCAGTCATGATAACATAAAGTGATGGGGTTACAAGTGAGGAGGATTACAAGGAGGAGATTAAAGCGTTTTTCTTTATCAGATATGCACTAGTGGAACACAGCCGTAGGGCGTAGGAGGAAGAAGAGTGACTGTAAACCCACGCAACACGCAAATTCAACACAGGAAGATACTACACACCAACACACCACAACAACCCAAAATTTATTTTTTTTAAAAACAGCCCGACTCAACGTACTAGCCACGCCCACCATACGTAACGTACATGATGTCACTCAGGGGTGTGGGGTGTCACTACATAGTCGCCATGTTGGTCTCGTTACGGCTGTAATCTTTGTTCGGGTCATGAGCGTTACTCAATAAGGATTCTGATGAGGTTGTAAAGCGTAGATTTGGGAGGTTTGTATGTTTATATATATCACTGTTTTAACGATAAAGGCGACCTAAAGCGGGGACGTGAGATGACCTTGACGTTAGCCCGTGTTAATTTTTCCGGGTATGAAAGCTAGCTTCGTGGAGCTAATGCTAACCAAAGCTAACTGTCGTCAGTGAAAGCTATGGGAGCCTCCGCTTTGCCAAAGGGAAATAATTCCTCAAATATTGGGTAAAATGTTTGTGGTTGGCTCTACGTTATGTAGCCAGGTAATATTGAAGACGATCTGCCCATTGTTACGAGGTGAAAGCGTTCTATGCTGATATCTGTCAGATCTGGTTGGCTGTCAACATGGTGTACTGCCATAACTAGTGCTGTCTTGAGTATCAAAGCTTGTGTCGGCGAGCTTGTTGTGACGTGTTTCTTCTCCTATTTAATGCAGGCGATCTCAGGTAGAGGGAAGACGTCCAGAGACGATGTTGGCACGACTATTTAGGCTACACGGCCTCCTGGTGGCCTCCCACCCATGGGAGGTAATCGTGTGCACCATTGCTCTCACTGCCTGTCTGATATCCATGAACAGCCTGGCAGCTAGCAACCAGGTGTGCAGATGGAATGAGTGCCCCAAGCTTCAGGAGGTGAGAGGAGCTTCGTGTTGGTGTAACGGGGTCATCTACCTGGAACTGAGGAAACTGCATGGCTCAATGTTATGCTTGGACATTAACAAAACCATACATGATTGTGTCTTTGTCTTACAGAAAGTCCACAGCAGTGATGTTATTATCCTAACAATCACACGCTGCATGGCCATTATTTATATTTATTTTCAGTTTAAAAACCTGCGTCAGCTGGGTTCCAAATATATACTGGGTAAGTATGACAAAGAAGCCTCACCCACTACATACAGTTCAAATTGTGTCTCCAAAGTACCATCAATTTGCTCTCTCTCTCTCTCTCTCTCTCTTTTCAGGTATTGCAGGTTTATTTACAATATTTTCCAGCTTTGTGTTCAGTACAGTGGTCATCCATTTCTTCGGCAAAGAGCTTACAGGCCTTAAGTAAGTGTTCCACTTATAGCAATATGTATTCAAGGTACTACAACCAAAGCCTAAGTAATAATTTATACACAGAAAGTCTGCTTTTTATTTTGAATATGTACCACAATGTTAACATCAGAGAATTCATCTTCAAATAAAAATTTAGACCTCCTTGTTGTTTTACACTTTCAATCTATTATTGTCTTATGATTATTTGTCCCTGCAGTGAAGCCTTGCCGTTCTTCTTGCTGCTTATTGACCTGTCTAAAGCCTGTGCATTGGCCAAATTTGCCCTTAGTTCAAACTCTCAGGTAACACTTCTTGTCTAGATGTCTATACATTCTGTCACTATTTACATTTTCATTTATCACTTGGGTCTTTCACATTGGAAGTATCAGCATCGACACGGTGCTCTAAAATCCATTTATGTGTATGGCTTGCACTGTGCGATGGTGAATTTGCATTTTGGAGAGTGCTGAACGGTACAACCATAAACTTGTGTCAAAGGTCACCGAAAACAGTTTTTGAAAAACCTTGTGTTTTTAAGATTGTTCATCTCAGAAAAACTGTGTGTTGGATCTCGCTGACCAATCTTGATAGATAAATAGCTAAAACAAAACGCGGGTCCCGATTCAGAAATGCCGCCGAACTTTTGTGCTGACCTCCTTTGTGTGCTGCACTGTGCTAAGTGGCGAGCGCAGCACAAACTCCTTCCAATATGAAAGGCCCTTTAGAATTTTACTGAAGACTTTGTGAGATATAGCTCGCAGATTTGTTGAGAAAACGAGCTGTGGTGCCTCTAAGTGATATGACCATTTGTTTATAGGAAGAGGTGAGGGAGAACATCTCAAAGGGCATGGCCATTCTGGGGCCCACCTTCACCCTGGATGCTCTGGTTGAATGTCTGGTTATTGGGATTGGTACAATGTCAGGTACATGACGCTGATCTTTGTTTTCTGACATGTTTCCATCTAGAAATTGTGTACAAATTGAGGGTAACAGGTGCAACATTGTTCTTGTTGTTTTTCTAGGTGTGCCGCAGTTAGAGATCATGTGTTGTTTCGGCTGCATGTCTGTCCTGGCCAACTACTTTGTCTTCATGACCTTCTTTCCTGCGTGCGTCTCTTTGGTCCTGGAGGTAGCAATGTCCTGCAACATTTGGGAAAATGATATTTTATAATGTCACTGTTGTAGTGCCGTGGTCCGTGCCATTCACTGTGAATGTGTGTTGTTTGTTTGTAGCTGTCCTGGGAAAACCGTGAGGGTCGTCCTATCTGGCAGTTGAGCCACTTTGCAAATGTCCTGGCTGAAGAAGAGGACAACAAACCAAATCCTGTCACCCAGAGGGTAAAGATAATCATGGTGAGAGGCTTTCCTTACTTTCAGTTTTGTTAGCAGAGACATTAAGAATGCATTTGTGAAGGTCGTATTAAATTGATAGGTCAAACCATGCGGCCCCCTGTATGGTGCTGCGTGGTTTCTTTGTGTTATTTGCTATAATGGTCATAGACTTTAATTAAGGCTTGTAATTCATGTCCTCCTCAGTCTCTGGGTCTGGCCCTCGTTCACGCCCACACTCGACTAGCAGCCGAGCAAACGGGTCAGAATCGCACAGCAGAGGGACCTGTAGCTAAGAGACTTGACTCAAGTGGTACCATGTGGCCCCCACGACTCACTGGGTAAATGCAGGAAACATGAACATATTTGCATTACTGTGTCCTGTATAATAACCCAAAGTCACCCTTTTATCTCTTTTCATCCTGTGTCAGTATGGACCTGGAGCAGGTGATAACTCTTGGTCTGGCACTACTCCTGGCTGTGAAATATGTATTCTTTGAGCAAGCAGACGCCGAATCGTCTCTGTCACTTAAGAGTCCCATGATCAGTGCCCCTCCAACCCAGAAGCATGCAGTAGAGCACTGCTGCAGGAGAGATATGCTGGCACCCAAACCGCAGAAGACCATGAACAGCACGACACCTAATCTAGCACCAACATCTAATCCAGCCTCTGCAGCTGTGTCACACTCAAATTTTACCGCTGAAAGTGACATGGGCATCAGGGAAAATGGTGAGATGTGGTTATTCCTGCTGCTCATTTTGATAGACAAAATAAACAGAAAAAAATACTACAGAAATCCTCTGCACTGCCTTATACGAGCTTTGTCTTTTCTGATTCTTGTACAGTGGAGATGACACAGCCTGTAGCATGCTCAATGACGATTGGCCCCTGCAAGGACTCTGTGGCTGAGACGCCTTCTGCTCCTCAGTTCTGTCTCTCTCCAGGGGCCAGAGCACTGGATGAATGTATGGCCATCCTCTCAGATCCACAGGTAAGTTGGTATAGCAAGCCAATATTAGTCAGAAACGCGACATGCATACATACATTTTGTAAGTTTCAAATTTTCCTGTAATGCTTTTCAGAGAGGTCCAAAGTTCCTCAGTGATGCAGAGGTGATGAAATTGGTGACTGCCCGCAACATCCTGCCCTACAAACTGGAGGATGTCATGGAGACTCCAGAGAGAGGCGTGGCTATTAGGAGGAAAATACTCTCACACAAACTCCAGATGCCTTCTGCCCTGGCGTGTCTGCCTTACAAGGACTATGACTATTCTAAGGTACAGAACGGCACATGCCTGCCAACCAACACCAACAAAACAGATTTCTTAAATCATAAAAGAATAGAATCCTTGCCTTTCGACTTTGTGCAGCTGTAGTCCTGTTTCCACTTCCTGTGTGTGCATTACATTAAGTATTTGTCAATTTCAGAATTAAAACGTGAGTATGAACCAGATTTATTTCTATATCAAATTGACTACAGCTAGCTAGCTTGTTTTTTTGTCATAAGTATGTGCATATTTTAATATAAGGCTATTTTGCTTTTTCTACAAGTTTGCTGAATGATCGCTCACATATTTCCAGCGTTGGCTAATTGAATTGACATTGTTTTCTTGCCCCGCAGGTGATGGGCACTTGTTGTGAGAATGTCATTGGGTATATGCCCGTGCCAGTGGGAGTGGCCGGTCCTCTCTTGTTAGATGGACAGCAGTTTCATATCCCTATGGCAACCACAGAGGGATGTTTGGTAGCCAGCACTAACAGAGGATGCAGGGCTATTGCAGTAAGTTAGGAATATCAAGCGACTATGTATTTACTTGTGTGCTTGTATGTTTCACACTGACTCTGTCATTCTTTATATACAGCTTAGCGGTGGCTGCAGCAGCAGGATCCTAGCTGACGGTATGACCAGAGGTCCTGTGGTGAGGCTGCCCTCAGCGTGCCGAGCCGTAGAGGTCAAAGTCTGGCTTGAGACCTCAGGCGGTTTCGGTATCATCAAACAGGCATTTGACCAGACCAGCAGGTCAGCACGAGTATTCTATGAAATACATATTTTAGTGTCTGAGGTAGAACACAAAGTAAATGATTATTTGTCCTTGACAGGTTTGCCCGTCTGGAGAAACTAGTGGTAGGGTTAGCTGGGAGGAGCCTGTATATTCGCTTTCAATCCCAGACAGGAGACGCCATGGGCATGAACATGCTCTCCAAGGTAAGGCCAGATCTAGTGTCTGAGATTCCTTTTGACTCTTTGTTGTTGTTTGATTTCAGATGTCAGTGTAATGGAACGGAACATACTGCACAGATGTCCGTGTCTCATCCATGTGTAATTTCTGTGTCTAGACAGTGCAAAAGTTTCATTATTGACATGAAAGGCAACTGTGTGTACAACACTTTTCCAAATCTCTAATGAAGTGTTTGTCTCGTCTCAGGGCACTGAACAGGCTCTGCTCGTACTCCATCAACAGTATCCAGACATGGAGGTGCTGTCGGTCAGTGGGAATTATTGCACCGATAAGAAGTCTGCTGCCTTGAACTGGATCCTGGGCCGAGGCAAATCGGCCGTATGTGAGGCCACAATTCCTGCCAAGGTGGTCCGAGAGGTAAAGAAAATGTTTGATCACCTAACAAAACAGTAAGTGTAATCATTTTTTAATGTGCAATAAATTCCTCACCACACTCCCCATTGAATGTATTTTTGCAGGTGTTGAAAACCAGCACAGCTGCTCTGGTGGAGCTCAACATCAACAAGAACCTGGTGGGCTCGGCCATGGCGGGCAGCATTGGGGGCTATAATGCTCATGCTGCTAACATTGTAACAGCGGTCTATATTGCCTGTGGACAGGTACTGAATCACTCCATTGGTCTAGACATGAGAATACGGCATTAACTGGAAATTGCAAGACTTGTAGTTAATATAAAATTAACTAATGGAGGTGGAGCAATTTCACATTTCTGGACAGGTCATAGCATCAAACCAGTGGTATCAGAACCGCTACAAAATGTTTGTTTGAACACACATTTTAAACAAGTTGAATTCTTTGCATCTTTAGTAATCTTCATTGGGGTAGTGCTTCCATTTTTTTTCTTTAAGTGAAGGCTTTGAAATATGAGCTTAAGAAGGAAATGTGGTCGTGCAGCAAAGAGAAATATGCAGGAAAAAATTCATAAGGACGTTAAGGGATTTAATTAGAATAAGCCAGAAAGAATGAACTTGCCCGTAGAGCAGAAGTTATTTGCAGCATAAATGGTAATCGGGGAAGGAAGTCCAGCTCAGATTTAATTGCTGCCTAAACAGATTGTTCATTATTTGTTTTACTGAGTGACGCTGGTGTGTTGTGGTCTAGGATCCGGCTCAGACGGTGGGCAGCTCCAACTGCATAACCCTGATGGAGTCTGCGGGTCCTGACAGGGAGGACCTGTATATCAGCTGCACCATGCCCTCCATCGAGCTCGGCACAGTGGGAGGAGGCACCAATCTGCCGCCACAGCAGGCCTGTCTGCAGGTACAAACAACCCTGTGTGTTTTCAAGATAATTAAAGCTTAAGGTTTTCTTTATATAATTGTAATGTTATTCTTCAGTTTGCTTACTTACTTATTTTGGCGGGAAAAAAAACTCATCAGTCAATAAAATTGTCAGCTCATCTCCCTTCAGAGTCCATGTGCTCATATGATGGTAAACCTGGACTGAAAGCGTAACTATTTCCCGGGGCATAAATGATTTTATTCTTAAAAGTTTGACTTTTTTCCAGAAATTTCCCATTTCTTCACTTTATTAGACATTTCATTTTCTTGGAAATTGACCGCTCCAAAAAATATTCCGAATGGTTATGATCAGTGAACTGTAATATTCCACTTTGACTGTATGTTTGTTCATATAAAGCCAATGCAGTTATAACTTGGTGTCTCCGTGTGCACGCAGCGAGGCCACACAGAAAGACCTTTCTGCGTGGAGTTTGCATGTTCTCCCCGTGTGGGTTTCCTCCAAGTGCTCCGGTTTGCCCCACTCTCAAAAACGTGTGTTAGTTTAATCACTCCAGCAATTGCCCCTGACCAAGGCAAGGTGGAAGATCTGGAGCTGGTCCCCGGGAGGGCACTGTGTGTGTTTGCATGTGTGTGCTGCCCAGTGCTCCTCGTAGTTAGGATGGGTTAAAATGCAGAGAATTCATTTCCCTATGAGGATCAATAAAGTATCGTTCGTTCTTGTCTTTCTCTTTCTAGATGCTGGGTGTCCAGGGTAGTAGCCCAGACCAGCCTGGTGAAAACGCCCGTCAGCTGGCCAGGGTGCTCTGTGCCACCGTCTTGGCTGGGGAGCTCTCCCTGATGGCTGCATTAGCCGCTGGCCATCTTGTACGGAGTCACATGACCCACAACAGGTAACTTTTCCGTTCGGCTCGATTCTTTGTGCATGATCGTCGTAACTCATAATGCAGCAGTTTTGGCATTGCCCTTTACTAGTTTTACTCTCTCTTCCTTTTTAGATCTAAAGTAAACCTGTCAGAAATTCCCTCATCACATTCAGAGAAAGCGGCATGATAAAAATAATTGATGGCTCATTCAGAACTTTCAGTGCATTCTGGGAGTCTGGCAGTCAGCCGTGGTGAATGAGCACTCTGGCTCACTGCAGAAAGGTTCGCCCTGAGGACAGAGGATTAATGCGTCTCTTTATGGAAGTGTTTCTGAAAGGAGTGCATCCCGAGGTTACGGACTGCTAAATGCCAGACCTGACTCATGGCGAAGACCACGGCCAGTGTTTGCTTGCTTAGCACGATGCCAAACCGTCTGCAAAAAGAAACGTTTGTTGCACTGCGGTTGTATGTTGTTATACATTTGTGCCATTTGTCTGCATTTGGATGTCACAGCAATGTGACACATCGATATAACGCATTTTGACAAGCCTTGCGCTCTTTGCACTGATCTTTTGGGCCTCAATGAGTCATGGGCAGTGTTTGGATTGGGAGATCTTCCAAGATATCTTGGTGAAGAGCATTTCCTATCATCCACTCAAAACAACTTCCATGTAAATTTCTAAAGGTTCTAAATTGTCAACATCAAAAAGCATGAAGGGAAATCCTCTGATAGCCATAAAGAAAGCAAACATTGCACTTTCAAAAGCTTTCCTCAGACTCAGTGCTGTTGCTGTAACAATTAATTTAAGATTGATGTACGTCTTTTAAGATTTCATGTCTGAATGTATTTCATTGTATCATACCAGTGTCGCAGCCTAGATGAACCGTATGCTATCACTTGCACATCTTTTAGCCGATTAGGTGCTAGAGTGTCAACAGTAGAATAACTGTGATGTCCTGGTTGGAGAAACTCAGGCCTGCAATCTGAAATAAGTTTTTGTGGCTGCCCATGTTTCATGGGTAATGGGCTTTGGCCATCTAGCTAGAGCAGTGGTTCTCAAACTGTGGTACTTATGCCGCCATTGGCGTACGTTGTTTTGTTTGTTAGGTGGTACTCAAATATTTTGGTTTGTTCTTTACCCTGAGATCCAGGACAGTATTACACATGGAGTGGAGTAAGATGTAAGGGCTGTTGTAGGCGTCATCCTAAATTCCTGGTGAAAATTGAGATGTTAAAATGATTCACCATGGTGAGATTACACAATGCACACTCCCCCCGAGGACAGTAGGGTGCCGTCCCTTCTGAAAGCATTAATACGGTTGTTTTACAGTGTTGTCCAGTGACAATGACAGACAGGCCAGCGCAGGTTACACAGCTCACACCAATTTCCAAAATGCAGCAAAGACCCTATCCAAAGTTTGAGAACCACTGATTTCAAGCATTGTGTGGTAAGATTGCTTGTCTGTAAACTCCTGAAAGTGACATTGGCTACTTTCTTCCAAGTTTCTCTAGCCTACTAGATAAGATGTGGTGAGCGCCAGATAAGCTGCTGTGAATGGAAAACTACCAGTGCATTTCCTGGAGTTACAAATACTTAAAATGCAGTAATTGTTTATGATTTTTCCCTCATTGTTCGGTTAAAAATGCTTACTAAAAAGATACAAGAATGAAATTAAGTCCAACATAATAATCACTAATCAAGCTAAAGACATAAATGCTTGCAAGGCATTTGCATTACCACTGAGGTCCAGATTATTTGGTCCTCACCAAATAGTATCTGGTGTGCATGAAACTGAGAAATGTCACTTTTGGGAGCTTATCTGTGCAGGAAAGGTAAAGCCATAAAAAACTAACATAACAACTGTCTTCTGAAATTGAAATTATGGTGTTATGGTATTATTGCTATGTTGTGACTAATGGGGTGGTTTTTGGCTATTACAAATAGTCTGTTTTACCATGTCACGAATAAGCTCAGAAGTGGCCTTAAATACATGTACATGTCGGGGAGAAGTTGAGCCTTATCATGTTAGAATATCAAATTTCATTCAAGATGATATTTATTTAAAATAAATGACTGATTAATTCATTAAACCTTGAGGAGAAACTTGATTTATTTATTTCAAAACATTGAAACATAAGTGCCATGTTGATACATGTTTGAATTTATCCCACAGCAATACGTGAACAAATTTACAAAAATGTATTTCTAATTACATTCAATTGTACGACTACATACTAAAAGTTAGGTGAAATGGCTTCTTTCTGCTTTGCCGGGAGGCTGAGCGTCATCTGGCTTCATTTAATCTCACCCAGGAATTAATAGGAAAATCTTTGTAAACTTCAGGTGTGGTGACTGACTCTAAAACCTAGCAAAAATAAGTTACTTATGTTCAAATAAACAAAATGTCTTCTGAATTGTAATTCCACCCCAAAAGCTGTCCGTGTATGCCGTCAAACAAGACGATGCCATCTAAACTGCAAGTGCATGGTGAAAGGGCATAATGACGCCTCAGTGGACGCACTACAGTTATACTTACAATATTTAAATTAATCTTGGTGCATTTTATACTAACTAAATATTTTTGAAAAATATTATAGGAACAGTACCTTATTTCGAAGTGTCCCTGGTTAATTAATTTGAGATATAATATCAAATCTAAATCGACTCCCACAGGACGTCAATCAAGGATGGGTAAATCACCATTAGGCACTTTCACAAGTTTTCATTTTCCTGTCCTAAAACAGAACAGTCGTCCTCTTCCGCTAAGGCATGTCGGGATGATACAGTCAAAATCATTTGTAGATCTCCAGTCAAATATTAGTGACAGTATACAATTCATTAAACATTCAAAAATCACAGCATATTACTAACACAAATGTAAGCCAACTCAATCATGTACATGGAGTATCTACATTAAATGTATGGAAAAAAAAAAACTGACACCTCCCTCCATCAGAACCACTAAACGGTCTTTTCATGAGAGAGACGAGGTCAGGCAGTCTTTCATCGGAGTCACCGGATTGATGACAGCCCTCCAGACTTTGATATTCATCTGAAACTACCTGATCATTTTTGCTTTAAATGGAGCAATCACAGAATGCTAGGCAATGCCAAATTCAAAATTGACAAAATAGTAACTGCAAATGGCAACAACAAAATAGTTCGGTCTAATAGCAGATATTTTTATTTTTACAAATGTCTTATAGAACATACATACATTTATATATTATTCATCCATATTCTTCAAAATAAGACGCAGCCTGACGACTTGGCTGCTCCTGCGAGTCACTTTTTTAGCAGGAAGATAGCAGGAAATGTGCACGGGTATTCTTTTGCAGAGAAAGTTAACTAGCCTCAGTTGGGGGTGTTTGTTTTACTGATGAAATTTTTTTACCTAAAAACTGTAGTCTAATTGTCTCCTGCTAATCAACATCTGTTAAGTATGTTATCAGTTATAACACATTACAGATAATTGCATTAAAAAGCAGGCCATGCTGCTCTTATTTAAGACTTTAAAAATTAAATGATATGACTGTAAAGTCTTACAAGTTGAATGCAGCCACCAGATGGCGCCATTTAACCCTCTTCTTCTTGTGGGGGGTTAAATGGCGTGAGAAAAACTGGGGGAAATGCTGAGGATCGTGGATGTAGTTGTTTGTGCAGGTCTGACAATGGCTCCTCATGTGTGCTTCCATCCTTGTCTCATCATGGACGAGGGACACTGAAAGGTTTATCAAAGTCATGTAAGGCACATTGAGAGATTAAAACTTAAACCAGCTGAGTGAACTGCTACATCTTGTCTCACCTGTGGATTCAGAATAAGATGGGTTTGCCTGCAGTTTTTTCTTGGACGTAGGAGGTGAAGCGCTTGAGGAACTTGGGGTACTCCCTCTTAGCCACAGCCCTGAGCACAGACGCAGGAGCCCAGCCTCCTGGATTCACTGTAAACACAGCAATGGCACATTGTTGCACATTATAATTGGTAATAATGTCAGTTTAATCACATGGCTTTTAGAACTGAAGACAAAAATCAGAGCTGGGCACACACCATTGGCGACGTAAGTGATTTTACACAAAATGTTGTCCCTGCTGATCTCTTTATCCCCCTCTGGTGGGCTGACCAGGGTCTGGCAGATCATGGCAATGTTAATTTTGGCACGGACACATCTGTTGGTTGGCTGTGGGAAGTGATTGGACAGAAAAATAAGTCAAAATCCAGTGTTGCAGATTTCAGCTCATCTTGTGCCACTGGGTGGAGTGACGATGCTCACCTGTGCGTCGTCATGGTCCACTGAGAAGTTGCAGACCAGCCAGGTGTCGGGATCATTCTCATTGTTGGCCAGGATCTTTCTCATGGCAGACAGGTAGAGCACGTCCCTCTGAGACGCAGGCCACACCCTCTGCAACACACACATGCACGCATGCATCATAGCAATTATTGAATGATTTTGTCAAATCGAATAGAAAGTGTGACAAAAGTGAACCAGTACGGAAAATCAAGCAGACCGTGCACAGGTGTGGATTTTACCTTGTGAGTTTGATAGACGATAACTGCACTGTCTGACAGCGTCTCCACAACATTGAAGTTTTCAATGGTGGCTAAAACAGAAAAGAGCAGGGATGAATTATGAGGAAATCTCTCCTTCCATGTTATGATCGCAGTCTTAACTTAACATCATTTACAACACATACTTTCCCAGTCATTGCGGTAGGCGGTGTCCCAGAAGTAGTGGCAGACCTCGTGACCTGTCACCCCCTTTACTGAATGGGTGGCTTTTAGAGGGTCCAATACAATCCCATTTTCTTCCACCTCTCTCCTGTACACCTGTATAGAAAAAGCTAAATTATTTCTGATCAGAAAGCAAAGTGAGTGTACATGAAAGCAAATGTGAAGCAGGAAATTCTCCTAAGGGTTATATTATGTTTTCCTAATTTAACAATATCAATCTTTTTTTATTTTTAGGACTTTCGTAAATCTGTGTTCTCTTGTAGTTTCTTAGTGTTTTAGTTTGTGTCTTTGCTCTGGATTTTGTCGTGTTTGTGAGCTGCTGTTACATTGAAATTTCTCTGGTGTGGGATCATTAAAGTTCATCTCATCTCATAAATGGATGAAGATGGACTGTAGAGTAAGGAGAAACAGTGGGCATATATGGTGAGGCATTCAAGGACCCCATAATGAGATCCAGTCACAATGCAGGCACCATCCACATGCCAAGAATGCATGTTGGTGCAATGTGTAAATCCTCCGTCATGAGTCATTATTCTGATAACATCTGGATAGCTGGGCATGAATAAGAACACTATTCGACCATACATGTCCCAGAAGTTCTGAAGTACAGCTCTTGTTCATGTGCAAACCGAGTTGAGAAAATCACCGTATTGCAGTAGAGAAGCAGTGTCTTGTGGACTGAATTTTATACGCTCCCCTAAAAGCTTCATTTAATAAACATTTCAACCAGCGAGGTATTTATCAGGCAAACTGCACATTAAATTTTATGAGCTCCCAACAGGCAGGCAAACTATTTCTTAGTCACGTAGTCATGGCTTACTTGTAATGAATGTGAGCATTTGTGTGAATCTCTGCTTCCTCTTACCTTCATTTCCCCTTCTTCTACCACCAACTGCCAGTTGGCATCTCCACCAACGTCCTGCAGAGAATACGTTATGTGACTCTGCACCATCTCCTCCACCTATAACACAAGGACAGGAATGGGTGGTGATGTCAGATATGCAACAACAACAAAAAAAGCTCACAAATGAGTGTAGTTTAATGACGTTTTCATTTAACATGCAGGCCTACAGACCTATTGGAAGCAGTTTCACACTCATACAAATGTACAGGAATGTAATGCTGATATATTAGATGGTGCACAGTGGGTTAACGGGCCTCTCAGCATCTTTCTGATTAGTCTTGGGGAGCTAATGAAACTTCAGTAGACATGCAAATGTGATCCTATCTAATACTTGGCAGTGAGTTACCTCATTGCTGAATCTGTGGGCATCGTGAGGAAGGGCACTGACTATCAGAGAAGGGGGGGGCTGACTATGAGGCTACAGGAAGCATGTTGGACACACAAAGGAGGAGATGATGAGTCAAAGTTACACATAGAGATGACAGAAGTGCAAAATAAAAACAAAGAAAATGAGCAAACAAAACAAGTGGAACTGGAACAGATGAAATCATGCAAGGAATAACTAGTTTGTAGTTGTACAGATGTTTAGGGAGTGAAGCAGATGGACAACCTTGTCAGAGAATCTGTGTGGTCCAGTGTTGGAATAAATATCTCCAGAGGGGAATGAGCCAGATCGCTGTATCCTCGTCTTCTCAGTCTGACACTAGGATGAAACACAGAAAGTGAAATTGTATGATGAACGAAACACCGAAAAAAGTATTCTCTCACAACAAATCAATACTGAATGTTTAATGTGGATGCTTTGGTGGCTTATCAGTATTACAGCGTAGGTGGTTACCTGACTACCTTGTTAGCGTCTTAAATGCTCTAACATAGAGGTGCTGCTGTGATGTTACTTTGCTTTGCTCACCTGTTCCTCTATTTTGTCTTGT
Source organism: Brotula barbata (assembly GCA_900303265.1). NCBI lineage: Eukaryota > Metazoa > Chordata > Actinopteri > Ophidiiformes > Ophidiidae > Brotula > Brotula barbata. The sequence goes on from OMNV01001750.1 coordinate 40,054, forward strand.
CTGTCCAGAGCAGCTTCCACTGCATCAAAAAATTCATCCTCGTTGATGAGGCTATTTGGACCCTCCTATTTAGAGAAGGGAATAATCAATCAGCATTTGTCAAACTCAAACACAATTCAAAATTTACGATATGGACAAGCGACTGCATTTTATCGTCACCTCATAATCTGGACCTCCAAAGTGAGACTTTTTCTTCAAGTCATTGAGGGCTGATTTATAGCTTTCCTCTATTCTTCGGCGCTTTTCCATCTCCTACACACACACAAAATCATTCAATAAAAGAACGTGTAGTGATTAAGCATTCTACCTCTGGAACCATGAGTTGGCCAAGCATCAATAATCTGCTACAGCTTTCACTCCTGTATCTCTTAATGTGTCTAGCTGGCAACTTAAAATGCTCACCATAAAATCAATGAAAGCTCACAATCACAACATTCCGTTTTTGTTCAATCATTCAAACAAGTAAATGGAACCTGGCCAGTTTGGATACTGCATTGATTCAGCCTTGTGTCACCTTATCAAGTCTCTTCTGCCAGCTGTCTTCTCTCTTCACCATGAGCTCAATGCAATGGGACAGAGTGGCAAGGATTCCAGCTGTGGTGGCCTTGAATGTGATGGCCTCACCCTTAAAGTCTATGCCATTGATTCCTTTTGGACTCAAGGCCTGGAACACTGAATAAAGAAGAAGAGCAGGAACTGAACAAATGCTTCTCTCTACATCAAGCACTAATTATGTACAGACCAGCAAACAGATGTGAAAAAATTTGCTTATGAAATTCTGTGACTTCTTGTTTAAAGATACATACATGTAACAAGTTTGTGGTTGGTCATAAGATTGCCGTGGTGTAGCATGGAGTTTCTGGTTTCTACACCAAACAATGAATACATAATTATAAAAAAATATTTAATTATCAATTTTTATTGTTTCATTAAATGTAGACAGACACTGCAGTTCACAGCTGGATCACAAGGCCTCTTAGCAGGATGCAAACCCACAGAGCACAGTAACAATATACAGTCCAGTATGCTTACAGCATAGCTGAATCCTAACCATATCCCTCTTTACTGGCTGGGACTTATGGGTAAAGGCTCCTACACACTGTTCATCTTTAGGCTGTCGAAGACGAAAGATAACAATAGTGAGAGAAATGTGAAGGAATCCTTGCTCTTTAATTTTAAATAAACCTGGTCATTGGATCACAGTGAGACGTGTACCATGGATGGCAAATTTTGTGCTTTTGCCCTCGACTTCATGCAATTGGATTCTGAGTGTCTGAAACCAAAATTTTAGTTTGACTGCTGCTGCAAGCCACGTCTATGAACCAAACAAAAGCAATATTGAAATGTCATGAGGATGCTGATTAGGTTCCAACATTGTATATGACACGTGTTTGTGTGTCTGAGAATGTGTGAGTGACAAAGGGCAAACATTCAACTCTGTAGCTGCCTCACCACATTTTTTTTGCAATGAACTTATAAGAATGCGAATCACTTTAATCACAGCCTGAAGAAGCCTTTAGTCAAGTCCTGCCCCATAAATTAACATTTTTATTTATTTGTATCATGATTCAAGTGGACAGAAATCCACCTGTCAACTTGTCAGTCTCTTAGACAAATCATTAAATGGAAACAAATGTCAGTGTACCCCAACGATGCGAAATTGGATTGCCTAAATAATAGCCCGTCTGAACTGAATTAACCGTTTGGTGTCTCCAACCCAGCTGCACATTTCTTTAGAGACAAAAAGTCATGGCCAACACTGAGGTTGTCCATTACTTTGCCTACAATTCACCCTCACAAATTATAGTGCTTAAACATTTTGAGTAGGAATTTCGCTTTACTCACGTTTGTCTTTGCTGCCATTGTTGTTGTGCAAAAACTCTCCATCTGCCCTAGTGTTAGGAAAGTCGTCCTCATCATCCTCCACGACTGGAACAGAGGAAAAACATTTACAGAGTGAAGGCAAACAAAAAACAGAAAGTTGATCCGCACAAGCCTTTTCTTGTAAGAGCCTACACAAAGTCAACCAGGCCTCAGGAGTAGGGGTAGTGCCTAGTGGTGCATTCACAACTACAGCGAGAATACAGCACGTTATGAGACAGAAGTCTGCTGTGCTGTACAACATGACAATGGTTTGGTTTCTTCAGGACAGAGAGAGGCAGAGAGAGAGAGAGAGAGAGAGAGAGAAAGAACGAAGGAACTAAGGGAAAGATGGAAAGAGGGATGGAAGGAGAACAAAAGCAGGGCTTTTTGTCGTCATCAACAGGCACCCGGCACTGTAACAAGTATTCTGTCAGCCAAGGAGGGGTGAGGGGGCGTGTAGAATAACTGACAATCACATTCCGATTATGCTTCTCCTAAACTATAAACATTTTCAGCATCTCTTAAAGCTAACAACACCTCGTGTGTTTCATTCCTTCCAAGCACAGCAGCAATCAGCATGTTTAGCGTTTCTGTCATTTTCTTTTTTCACAATAGTAATCAATTTATTTGAAAGTGCTTTTGTCCTTTTTAATTGAAGTTGATGCTAAACGTTATAATCAATCTTTATGACAAAAGAAATCCGTGATATACAACGCGACACACACAAAAAAGCGGTAATCTTTTGTGTAATAACAAGGGATGATAGTGTGCGTGTCTCTTACTTTTGTCTCTCTGTAGCTCATCCTTGGACACAGCATCTGCACAGTTATCAAAGTATTTCTGTAGGGTGTCGACCTGCCTGCACAAAATATCTCTGAAGGTCTCCATCTCTGCCAGCTTCTCCCTCAGGCTGTGACCCTTCTAGAGAAACAATTAGACACTGTTGTCTATAATGATGCCATGCTTGTATGAGTGTGTATATGAATGTGTGTATTCCAATATTTCCGCTCACTTCCTCACCTACAAACCAGAATACTCACCTTGAATGAAGATGTGGAGGTGGCAGAGTAACCACTGGTGGCTGATGTAAGAGACAGCATGGAGCCATGCCTCCGCAGACTGGACTCTGAGCCATAGCCAGAGTCAGCCTAAACAGAAACACACAGATAGAAGATAGATGACAAAATTACATAGATTTACATTTGACATTACGGTGCTCGGTATTAAGTGATGCAGAAGACAGAAAAAAAGAAGATTTAAGTAACCGTAAAATGCAGGGCTGTCAACAATGCAACAAAAACACAAGGTATTCATAAAATGTCATATGTCATAATGATATAAAAGAATTTGATTACAACAGAACCCCATCAAAATCCAGACAAGCTAGAGCAGAAAACAGAATTTGATAAACAATAGCACAGGCTTTTTATGAGACATAAAATGGATTTCCCGGGGCCCCATTTGGCTGAGGCTTTTATGCAAAGAAAGGCATAGTACAACACCGGCAAGCAGCTGATCAAGGCAAAAACCCAGACCTACACAATAACCCAGTGGACTACCCACACTCAGTCGCTATCTGTCACTTGCAGTGTCAGTCCTGGTTTACTTGAAGCCCTGGGCAAAATAATACACAAGTGACCCTGGCGCCTGGTGAACCTCAGATATGATTTAATGAGCTTCAGCTTAGAAAATCTCTGCTGCTCTCCAGCTGCTGTTGTCGTGGGTATTCATATAGTATAGTTGTATTTAATTTGTTGTTTCATAATAAACAATTATACTTCGTGCAGACCACGTCTATTTAGGACCACATTGACTGTGTGTCTGGGTTTTGTCTGTGTGTGTGAAAACACTATGGAGTAGTAAGTCCATTTTCAGATTTACATGTAAATCCTACACACTGTGAAGTAAAAGTCAGGGAGCAAGTGTACAGAGCGCCCATTCTGACAAAGTTAAGTGCCTGATACGATGACATCACTAACGCACAGATGAGCACCTTGTGCCACCCCAATGCGGCCCTGGGTGGCTGCCCATCCAACCAATGCTTGGTTCCGCCACTGGTCACATTTACACATATTATCCTGTCCTTCTCCTTCCTTCTTTGGGCAACACTTTCATCCTCTTCCCCTCTGACACAACAACAACATTCTCTGAACAGCACATTATAAAGTCTTTTATATTTATGCTCAAACCAATTACTGTGTTTATACAAAGCTGAGTGACCAAACGATGACGTAATGTCACTTGAGTTCAGTGTCCATGGCAACCCGATGACATAGCAAATGACTTCCTGTAAAACCTTCCCGTCTCCTCTTATATAACAGCATGTCCCCTGAAATAGCTGGTAAAACACAGCAGAAAGCAAGGGAAAGCAGATGGATGTACTAATGCAGAGTCAAAGACGTGCGGCTACTTTAAGGTATGCTTTCATTTCTAACCACCAGGGGGCAGTAAATCTATGTGATTGCTCGTTGTCAGAGTCTGGGGTAACTGTCGGTCAATGACCAGAAGTAACTCTTCGCCTGTGATCACGTGGGTTTCTATCGCTGCTGGTTGCCTTTCAGGTAATACCCTGCTACTCTGCGACTATGGTTCATCGATACAGACAGCAAAGTGCAACCATTCTGTATGCAGACAGATTTATTGGTTTGGTAGCAGAGAGACCATGCTCTGTTTCCGCTATATGATAAATAAAAATGGTCAATTAAAAAAAAATCATACTGAGATCAGAAGGACAAGCAATATCTACCAGCTTGTGAACTGTCAACAATACACACAGAAATGCACACAGAAAGTGGCATGGGAAATACTGTGTGCATGCCAGGTGATTAAAGCTACTGAAAACACACACACACACACACTTCCAGCTATGAATGATAGGAGCAGGTGCAAATAGTAAAGGTACTTCCAATCATGAAGCTTAGATTTAATGAGAAGAAGAGAGAACATTTTTCATCATGTATTCGTTAAGCTTACATAAAAAAAACAAAAAACAAAAACAAAAACAAAAACAAACACTTTATTTTAGATGTTCCACTTTCTCAAACTATAAAAATAGTAGGGTTTGGCTGTTGTGTTTTGCATCTCCTTAGAGACACACAGCTGAAGAGTGCTGTGAGTAATGTAGGTTAGAGGGGAAGACAGGGCCTTCTAACAAAGATTTTTCAGCAATGAGTCACTAGGAAAGATTGTGTGTATGTGTGTGTGATCAAGCACGAGTCCTACTCCCACTTACTCTGGCTGACTCACTGTGGCTCCCTTGAGTATGAGTATGAGTGAGGAGGAAAGGGCTAAGGTGGGATTCCCCAAATTTGGGGCCACGAATGAGTAGCACGTGTTCTGGCAGTCTGACTCAGGGTGTGGTTGCTGCTTTCGACTTATGCATCTCAGGCATATTCACAGCTCTGGCTGCTCTAAGTTGCTTCCTGAGATGTAGCCTTTCAAAGACATTGCTTTGTTTCCTTCATCTGCTACCCAGGGTGAATAATAAAGCCAGGAAGAATACATGGTCAGATGTTACCCAAGATACTTTCAAGAGGTACAGGTGAGCGCTCTCAATAGTCTTAGCGTGCAATGTTTACACTGTGTGTCATAATTGGCAGCAGTGGCCTGCCTACACTGTGTTCATAGGTGCGGAGGCTGTAGTGGCTTCCTGTACCTAAGGGCTGAACCTGTGCTTTCATCAAGGGCCAATTAACAATTTACTTTGGCAAAATCACCAAGTGGGATAACCTTAACAGAAGTCTAGTACAAGCAGAGTCCGACAGAACGGACAGTTCCAGAAAATCATTTAAATTATCTGTCTGTAATTAATACAGTGTTCTTAACAAGTGGAGTATCCCTTTTCAGAGTCAACCATGTGTTACATGTCTGCGTGAAAATGGATTATCCCAACCCTGAGCCGACTCAAGGTTAAGATAACTTTCAAACGTGCGCTGTGTTAAAAGCCCTTGAGTGAGTCATGCACCAACCACCAAGGATTAGGTTTTGCAGAAAAACATGCAGAAGCAAAAACCTGAGCACAAATACGGAATTCTTATTTCCAGACGAAGAAGATCAAGTGTGCAGGTGATTGCAAACACACACCCATATGACTAAAGCTTGAAATGTGCTGTTGTAAGAGCAAGTGGCGCACTCAGAATTTCTTCTAATTCCTACAGACTTGCCAGCAAACGCACCAGAGGTGGAGAGATGAATACTGTTCCCTGGACTCCTCCCTTCTCTCTCCTCCCCTCTCTGATACTCTGATAGAAACACATACATACATACATAAACACACACACTCTCTTTTAGGTGACATTTTGTTGCAAGTGTGACAAGGATTTGGAGGCTTCGGTTTTCTTTTCACACTGGTACATGTTGGTTGTTGTGTCTGTGTGCCCGACTCACCCTGTGAAGCTCAATGTAGTCAATCCATTGATGTCTGTGCTCCGGGTCTTGTGCTCTGAGGTACCATACGCTGTCATTCACACTGATGTCCAGTCGGCACTCGTCAAACTCATGAGGCTATAAAAGAAAAAGAAACAAAAGTTGCTTGTCAATATATGTTGTGGTGACTTAAATCAAATCTTCTCACCTGGTGATCAGACACATTGGGATTCTGTGAAATGAGGCCAGTTATAAGAACCTAGGTATCAATGCACCATCAAAACAGTTTAACAGTTTAGACTGCCATCATATTCATGTTTTCATGCCAAGGGTAAAATCAAAAGCATGAAAAGGCATATCAGTGTGTATAGCTACATGAGTGTATACTTGCACTTCCTGTGAATGATATAGCCTGATAAGCTGGCAACCTCATTCGACCCCCCACTCAAATTAACTTCCATTATGCGCCAGACATGTCGACACACTGCTAACAATCAATCACAAAATAAAGGTAAGCTCTGCTGTTGGCTTCCCGAATCATTCAAGAAGAAGACGAGAGAAAAACAGAGAGAGAGTGCTAGTGAGTGAAAGAAGAGAGGGAGCAGCGTCAGTGAGAATGAGTGAGTGAGAAACTAGGGCTGCACCGATACCACTGTGTTGTAGACCGAGTACAAGTACTTAAGTACTTAAATTTGGGTACTTGTCGGTACAGGGTACCGATGTGAGTACTTAATAATGCCATTACAGTTCTTGCAATTGCTTGCAATTACTGGAAATCTGTTTTATTTCATCAGATGTTCCTGACTATGACAAATTGTGGTTACTGACATTTGAACATTAAACAGTATGTTTTTCTTAAATGTGGCACTGCTACTCATTGAACTAAAATGTAACCTCCCTTTGACTGTAACAAATTGCCATTGCTGACATTTAAACATTCATCTGTATGACTTTTTAAATAAACATGGCCTTGCCACACATTTCAGTTAAATGTTACAAATTCAGTGGCATAACTGTAACTGTAGCAAAACAAGTGAAATAATACAGTATATTATAGTGTCATCTGGGATCCAGCACACTGAGAACACATCGAAATCAACAACTGACCACTGCTAGCATTAGCTAATACCTTGAACTCGTGTTGGTTCTTCAGATGTTTTGTTAAATTGCTTGAGTTGTACTGTACCTCCTCCGCAGTTTACCTGCTCAATTGAGAGATTAACTGCACGCTGCCATAAAGGGTTACCGGGTGTGGCTGTATAGGAGTTGTTTGTATAAGTACATGCGTTCAGTATCGGAACGGTAACGTTGCATAAACGTTTAAAAAAAAAAAGCACAAATAAACACACCCTAACTCTGGGTGCTGCACAATTAGTTGAATTTTAATCTCGGTCACGGTTTTCCACAATTGAGTGAACATGACTGATCAGATTACGACATACTGCTAAGCATTACGTGGTAGTGGATATTCTGTTCCAGGGTTTGTTTTGAGAACTGAAAACAGCAATAAAAATCATTACAATCTAGAGCAGAAATATGAACTGTATATCACCCATCTACAACTATCTACATCTAATAGGTATATTAGGACAAAGGAATGTGCACCAGGAGCATGACAGCTCTGAGGGACAGTCCCAAAGGAGAAGAAGTGGCAGATAACTGGCCTTTTAAGGCAACTTGCAGGATGGAGCATATTCTTAATAGCCCTCCAGTGTACTGTCCGTGCTTTTAAACTGCTGTGCTGGTAAAGCACAGCATCCAAGGGCTGCGTGAGTGTGTGTATGCGGAGGGGGTGTGACAGACTTGGCAAGGATTTAACAAGGATAGAACAGTGGTGTTGGGGTCTACGTAGTATTTACCAGCTGCATCAGACCGTCAAGGACACTGGTAAAGTAAACGTTTAAGCCTCATAGGCTACATCACTGTTACAGTCTAATCAAAGCTGGTTCAACTGTTGTGGTTTAGGACGTCGTTAGAGATGGACTGAGAAATGTGGAGACAGACGCAATGAAAAGGATTCAGTTTACCAACGGGAAAACCACACAGTTGTAAACAGATTGTTTCTGTACTTACACTATAGCTCTCCACCAAGTCAGGAGGAGTTGGGGCTGTTATTATGATCGAACTAATTTCAAAATTCAAAGCAATACATTCAAATCTATTCGAATGCGCACACCTACCACACCGCAGTTGAGTTATCCGATAGATCAGCAGGGCGTGTAATAGGTCAAGCTCACTGTAGTTTGCGTTGCTGGATCGCGAGGCAAACTACTTCAGACGGTCAGTTGCACTTGTAGACTGTAAAAGCTGATTTTAAATGTTCTTAATGTACTTACATTTTTTTTACACATGTTGAAACATATATTCCAGTTTCAAATAAGTGACAGGCCTAGTAGGAGTTTAAATGTAGACTTTAACCAATTAAGGCAATATGTGATCAAACAACATTGGTATACTCCAAGTAACAGACTTTGGTTATGCAACTGTAATTTGATTTGCTCGCGTCCATAAATGCAGATTCAGCTGACAATTAGTGTGTGCATTCTGCCTACGCTCAAAAGGTCATTGATTTCACATTAATGTCATTTCTGCATCTGACATACTACCTATGGTAAGCTAATTAAAAAATTAAGTAGTGTATGTTCAACAAAGGACCCTATCAATTCCATCCTTGTAGCTTCTACCACATTTCTGTTTCAACTGCATTGCAGACAAAGATCAGTGCAGTCCAGATGTAAGCAGTCTAGATTTTCAGAATTTAGCGTTTCTACCAGAAAGAAGAAATGAGCAGTGATTCCTTGCTGTTTAATTTGGTTTATTAATACAGTTAGTGATACTCTGTGTAACTAAATAAGTGTTCTGAGAAAAGTATATAGTATAATTTCTTTCTGCCTGTCAACATTGCGGAATATTGACAATCTATAAGACAATAGACACATATGATTATAAACAGTGGCAAGCTGGCAATCTAGTACCATCCAATAAAGACAAAGTGCCCAGAGAGACAATCCAGAACATTAATGGGACTGTGTTACTTCAGTGAGTTGACAGAGTAACAAAATGCCCACTATGGTGTCTTTAAGCAGGTTTTGTGGTGGCCTTGGCAGAGTTGCCAGACATCTGGACACTAAGGCCAACACCAGATGCTGAGTATGGCAGAGCTACAAAAATAGGGTGAATGTAATAAGCTTTCCAAAGCCAAGCAAAAGGGGGAGGCACTGATACTTGGGTTCACCTCTGGACTATAGTATTGTGTGTACTGCTGAGCATGGGCCAAGAATGAGTTTAGTTTTGGGAAGGTAACTGATATCCAGGGCTACGATAAACAAGACCAAATCATGAATAGGCCAGCTAAAAAGCCTTGTACTTGACATGATGACATGACATGTGACCATGGCCTCAGCCTGGGCTCTATCTGAAAGGCAAGCAGATGAGAAAAACGTGTGTGGTCATTGAATATGTGAAGATACCTGGAACATGGAACAAAACAAAAGTAGGAGATAGGATCAGATAGCCTATTGTTATTGACAGCAGTCTGACTTTCCACTCGTTTCAATATACTGTTTGCTACTTCTTCCTCACGCGTTTAACTATTGTAAAGAGACGTTCAGAAAAATTACACACAAACAAATATGATGTTAAAACTGCACTAGACTTTTAGTTCCCTCTAAAATTTGGACACGTCAATCAATCAAACCCCCTAAAGTAATACTCAATTTTAAAATTGCATTATTGTAACCTCATTTCTGTCTGACACGTGGTGTTAATGATTACATAATTGTGAATTAAATGTTAAAAACAATTCAACTTGTTGACAAAATATTTAAACATTATCAGGCTTCAGGCAAACATGAATTTCATTGCTTGATTCTGCCACTTTAAACAATACAATTTTGATATACAGTATACTCCATGTAGGATATTCTGACTTATTCACTGGTTGCTGTTCCCTCAGTGTTACTACTTTGGTCCAGTGCCAGGAACATTTGTCTCTTGATACTGGACACCAAAATTCGAGCCCTGTGAAAGAAACTGTGACTCACCATGTGATTATAAGTGAAAAGGAAAAAAGAGAAAAGGAATGGATAAATCCTGGTGACAGGAAGGATGACGTGGAAAACACACACACACACACGGGCATGTGGCTCATGACCCTCCACTACACTGCATTGAGGAAGTCACATGCTATGAGGAAGAATCTCATTTCCTGGTTGAAGATTCTTTGCAATTTCCAGGAGAACCTTACCTGAACTTCCACCTCCCTCAACATTTCATTCTCTCTCTCTCTCTCTCTCTCTCTCTCTCTCTCTCGCTCGCTCGTTCTGGGGGAAAGGGCACTTGCTATGTCACCTGGAATTCATTACATCCAGTGTCACTGTCCTGTGAAACTCAGAACAAACCAGACCAGCAACTACAGACCAATTATGCAGTGCTCACCAATGCCAGATGGATGTGGTGAAAGAGGAAATTACAAGTACGCCGAGAGCGATTTTATCTGATCACAGCTCTAAAAACAGCAATTGTGGTAATTTGTTGCAATGCAGTGATGTGGAGGAAAAATTGCACCACAACATCACAGGCAACTTTAGAATTACATTAACAATTAACACTGGCAAGCAGAATTTCAATAAGAGGTCAATGTTATACATAATTAAATTATGATTTCATGGGATGACAAAAAAAACTGCTGACCATGACCAGATGAACTCTTGGTGCTACAAAACAAGATGTTGATGTTTTTACTTGTTGACATATGTTTCACATTTTATACATTAAACTTAACATAAGACAAATTTCAGACATGGAACGTATGACCTCTTTTAATCTTTGTAATCCAATGCACCAGCTTCTGCTTGCGCGATTCAGGGTTATTATCTTGCTGTCTGATAAAGATGATCTACAAAATTCACATTCAATTAAACAAGATCACGGGACACTATACAACTGAGTCAAACTGCCCCAGAAAGAAAGGGATTTCTGAACACGTTTTCAGGTTTTTCTCAGAAACAGAAATGACACAGAGTTCAACTCAGATTTCTTAATACCTGAAAATACATCTTAGCTCAAACTGACTTTCTCTTGGCTTAGGTCACATTCACTGACAGTAAAAAAAAAACACTGATATACTTGGAGGGGTGCCCCTGAGCGCTCTTCAAAAAAATTCACAGGAGTCTTTGCAAAAAGTTCCTCCTGGCTCAATGTTTTCCACAGTGCACTCAATTTTATTTGGCAAATCAAAAACATGCTCACATAAACAGTAAAGTAAAAGTAAATGCAGTGAAAATTATATCTTGTAGTGTTGTGCCCTATTGTCATTTGCTGTGCTGTATCTTTTCTCGTTCAATTATGCTTGTTCAATTTTATACCACTGTGCAGTCTTGCAGCATGATAAACATTCAAACTGGTGTTCCCGGTATTTCATCTTCTGTTTGCAATGTGAGCAGCACACCCAAGAAAAACCCTCAAAGCTGTAAACATGTTCTAAGGTAAACGCACCGAGATGACCTATGCTACATTGTACACACAGGGCCCTTTTTAGGCGTACTACAGAGCCCGGCTTCCAATTTATCATAGGTGTGTTCTGGACAGTACATGAACTGAACCAATCAGAACATCTCCTGCCATTCCCTTTAAGAGCCATGTGCGCTTGGATGTGGTTCATTGCTATTTAGATGATGGAGATTAGATTTGAGATTCTCTGCTGAAGAGACAGACCTGCTCGGGCACCAGATGAAAGCGTGCAAGAAAAATCATCTACAGCAGCAGCTGTGGACCACACAAGGAATAGAAGATTTTATCGGACTTTTAATCAGTTATAACAACACAGCCATGGGCACAGGTGCATCTGCTACTTAAACGACGAGGACGCTAGGCAAGAGAGTGACAACTGCGTCAGTTGAACTGCAGCGCTGATACCGTGTGTAAGATATAGGGGTTAGTACGTAAATTTCAGCCGAGCAGCTAATCCCTCTTGCTTCTTAAATATGTCACAAAAAATGTGAACGTGAGGTATATGAAATGGGGGGGTTTTAACTGAGAAACTGCCTGAGAGAGAAAAAAGTAGTTTGGTTTAAAGCAGGCAATGATTGACTACGAAAGACCAGCACCAGTACAGATCTTTATTATTTATGCCAGACTTCTGAGGCATATTTCCACTGGAATGACAAATGACTACTGTAGTGCACAGCAAAGAGCTTAATATTTACATAAGCTGGGAATGGAGAAAGCTGAGCAAATAGAGCTTCAGGCTGCCTGCAACAGTAATTCATTCATTTCCCTTGTTATTGTGTGAAGAAAGACAGAGACTGAGCTGAGTCAATGACTGACTTGAACGCTAACTGTGGCATGACAAGATGAATAATTTGAAAGTGCGATGAGAATACAATTCATGTGGGTTTGCTTTCTGTGCACTTAGTAAGGTAATATATATCATTAAACTCCTGGCAAAGCTTATTAATCTCCTATATAATTATATCCAATTATATGCAACTATACTGCTACTGCCATCACAACACAACATCGTGACATCTTTTTGCTCTAGCCTATGCCTTTTCAAGAGGGCCCAAACAAAGAGGGAGGTTTCTTTCTTCAAGAATGAAAAAGAAACATATGGGGAACGCCTGACTGTTGAACCATGTGTTTTATATCACACGCCGAACTGCACAGAACTGTGTGAAAAGGCAAAGGTAGAAAGAAAGAGAGTGAGAACAGTAAAGACCCTGTCAACTCCCCAGATTTATGCTAATTCTCCTTGCTCTGAAGTTTTGATAGTGATTATAGCATTAGAAAATCATGGCTTTCTTTATAATATGTCAATTTATTTTTACATTTAGACAAAGTAAAACCAAATGAGCATTTTATAATAGAAGTTATAATCCTATATTTACTTTCTTAACATTTGAATAACACCAGAGGGGAACGATCTAACAGGATGTAAATTGTTGCAGCTAGGAATCTGACAACTTGGACAGCAGTTGAATAAGAAAAGCTAAACATGTTTTTCTCTGCTGCTGTAAGGTTCGATCGCAGTCCTGTGGGATTTCTCCAGTTTGATGAAATGTCTATCACACAGGTGGAGTTGTTTAGAGGAAAGCTACACCAGATGCAATCTGCAAAATAACCAATTTGACCTACATTACTGTTGATTCTGATGTAGAGCAAATAACATCCTGTCCAGCACACCTAACATTTGCCAGCACATTTGCCCACCTTTCACACACTTTCCCAGAAATAACATTAGCAGTGCATTTGAAAGCAAATGTGTTGGAAATTCCTAAATAGTTTGAGCCTCCCTTGCTGGTTGTCAGGAAAGAGCTGCCTTGGCGCGTGAGGCATATATTGTATGCAGGTGCACACAGAACAATAACAGTTTTACAAGTTAATTCATTTGTGATTGGCAATAGTACAGTCACAGTCAATTGGGCATGACTTTATGTAGTTTATCCAAATATCTGCTTTAGTTATCGGAAGTGAACACACTGGTGTCTACAAATAATAATTAGAATGCAAAATCTTGATTAGCTGCAAGATGATGCATACAGAAGCAACAAGGAAGCAGATGAGCCTGTGCTCCATTTGTTGTGCTAAAAATCTACTTATCCATGTTCAGGATGCAACTACTCTCTAGCTGTGAGGCTTAAAATGTGGAAATGCAGATTAAAATGTGAACCAAAAGAAACAGCACATAACACGACAACATTACATGTCTGGTGATACATTTTATAGGTTGGATTAACTTTTACAGTATCCTCTGAGGTCTTGAAGAAATGTCTTCAACTAAAATCTGCTGTTTAGTGTGACATAGACAGGGCCGACAACACTGCAACATAGCACCACATCACTGTGCTCTTTTAAGTGTGTGTATGTGTTTGTGATACTCACAGTAATGATGGCTTTGCTCAAACAGAGGGACCCACGACATCCATATTCTGTCTCATCCTGAGATTTGTAGTAGCTCAGAGTGTTGTTCTTCAGCACCACCCAACGATCCTGCCAGCCATGTATGTAATTTGTCCACTGGAAAAAAAAGACTATTATTCTTATCTGTTTATGCGAGAAAATAATTTGACTGACAGATGCTCGCAATTTTGAATATACTTTGAGAGTAAACTTTACTTTGTTATGAAATGTGTAGACGTTAATCGTCATGAAACTTGCATGTCTAGGGCTTATGATGATTGAACAGGTGAGCTCTTTGAATGAGGATCTGCATAATCTCACAATGTGCTTGGTTAGCGGGTCAGCATGCAATCTGTTTACAGGAAATCTGAGCAGGGCAGTGAGATTAATGCCACATTAGGTTGCCAACATCTTAACTAATTAAAACTGCGCCGGGGTAAAGAAAGCATTGGAAACAATTGATAAAGTAGGTTACCATTTCTAACAATGGTACAACCTAGAACAAAATTGAGAAGAGCTTGTAATGCTGTAATTCCAAGTAAACTCACTTACAGGAATACATAATTTACTCATTTAATCTGCTGTACCCAGCAAATTAATAAAACTAACACCATGATCTACCTACACTGTTCATCCGTGGAGACAGGGTATAGTACTGTTCAGGCCCTATTAACCTTTGAAGTCAGTTATTCAATAGGCAATTGACCCAAAGATCAGCACAAAGATTGTAACCATCATTCTGATATGGACACTTTTGTCAGCATTAAATGACAAGACAAGATATAGACGGCCCTAATTATTTACTTAGACATGGTAAATACACTTGCCAGCTGTGTCCTATTTGTACATACAAAGTCCTGCTATGGATTCAAAGCTATTAACATTTTAGGCATCAGTGCAAGTAGTTACACTTAGAACAAAAACTGTATCTCATGCTTTTTACATTACATTAAAATAAAACACTCCTTGTGAATTATTAAAGCTCATGCATGACCTGCCCTTCACAGTCACGTGAGTAGTAACTCGTTGTGACACGGGGATTACTTAGTGGTGATTAGGTTATAACTGAACAACAACTTCGATATGACCAAAAAAGTGATTTTGGATTATATATTTCCAGATCAGTCACATTTTCCCATGTCTAATGTGAAGCCAGCCATTATTCCGACAGTTAAGCCCTGAGCATTTGGCAGTGACACCGATCTTGAGCAACATTAAGAGGAAATTCCGGTTACCTTACTGAGAACCCCGCTGTACTCGGAGATACCAACAGGATGTCCCGGCTCCGGCTCTAAATCCTCTTCAGAACCCGAAGAGTTCCAACTCTGGTTGTCTGACATTTTCCTTATCTGGCCAACGTTTGCAAGCAGAGTACAAAACCAAAATGAAATCCACACATACGACACCCAGACGAGTAGGCTGGAGCAGAGAGTCAGGTGAGCTGTCTGAAAAAGGTGGCGAGCAAACGAGGAGCAACAGTTCACGAATTCATGTTGTTATTTTCGTCTGGCTATTGGCGTTTGAGAGTCAATGTTGAGTTCCTCCAAATAGCTGTGCGCTGAGCGGAATCGATGACTAGCTATTACCGTGTGAGTAATAGTTAATCCGCGCGTTTGGCCCACATTCTGTGGATAAATTGGCTAGTTTAACGCCAGCTGAGCTGTACAAAGTGGAACATTAGCTGTCAACTCCGTTCTGCCGCTTTTTCTTCGAGCCTCCAAACAGAGCGCTGAATCGCAGAAGTGGGTAAAATTCGGATATAATGTGCACAGACGAGCTTCAGCGGACATGAATCCGCGGCAGGGTTTTCAGCGAAGCGTCCAGGCACTCGGTGGGTTTGTTTTCCTCTGTGGACTGCTGACAGCTCTCCGCACACTCACACTTACGCCATGTTCCACTGACGTCTGGCGGCGCTCGCGCTGAGCGAAGCGCGTGTTCTAACTTGTGCTGCGTAGGGGCGCTGGCTCCCTGGTGACGTCACCAAATCCACTCCTAAACCGGGATAAGACTCCGCCCTCTGCAGCCTCAAAATAAACCCAACAAGTCTGGTGCTCCACATTACACAGAATGCATTTAAACCAGTGTCGAATTGAGATTTTTTGGCCTGTGTCTGATTTTTTGATCGTGTTTTACGGTTGTCTCCAAATACAATCTTAAGGCATTTATAGCAAACCGTTTCACCTTTCACTGGTCCCTTATAATTATAATTCGTTTTTTTAACTGGTAAGAATTGGGTTACAAATATCTGTGTTGAGATTTTTCCTGGTAATAATTGATATTTTCCATATCAATGCATATAATAGTAAGAATTGAAATTTAGAGCTATGTAGCTCATTTTTAATGACTAAGAATCCCCATTCAGGATAGGCTATATAATTTTTTTAATTTTCAAAATGAAGGTTTAGATCTTAATCTAATTCAGTACAATTTTAATCACTGATATAAGCAATTAGAATATTTTAGATCTCTGATCTAATTCTGTCCAGTAAAAAAAAAAAAAAAAAAAAGAGTTGTTACTAGGGACCAGATTTCCATTGACTTCAAAATATCCACCAACATTAGCATTAAGCAATTAGCGTGTAACTATACCACTGGCTGTACAAATGAACCACATCGTGTTGTGTGTGATTTCATCACCTGCGTTGTTCACTCATATCATTGCACAAACCTGACCTTTTGAATAAAACTGAGTAAACATGTTAGGCAATGAATAGTACCGCTACATAAAAGTAAATACCTTAGACAAGTGGCACACCTTTGAATAACAAATGTGCAATAACTACCTATATGTCACTCTGTCATCTATCCGAGTAAGATGCTTCCAGACCTCTGATTCCTTATTCATGTCTTTATTTCAATTTTAGTGTAAAGTTTCTCTATTTATTACCTCCTCGTCATTTAAGATGCACTGTAAGCAGGTGTTAGATTTCTTCAGCCCAGTGAAACAAACCAGCATGGGTTCCAAGTCCAGTTCCAGTTCAAGGCTTTAGATTATTATAATGCTTAGTGACATAACATAGTTTATGGTCATTCATCACATGTCCCCTCCTTCTTTCCTCTGCTTGCTTGTACTTATGCTAACATGTATAGTGATAATCCTTGTGCAGTTTAGCACTCACACGCACAGACACAAACACACATACACACATCCACAAATATTAAAACAAGAATGCTTTCTTGACAGGAGAGGAGTGAAAAGGAGAGCTAATAGGCATGTCATGGGTTTGGTGGGTCTAATGCTGTCCCATGAAATCATGGGACCTGTGAGTAGTGAACCACAAGACCTTCATTAGCAAAACAAGTCAGCTCTTCTCCTCTGTTACGAAAGTGGCAGGATGACAGAGTTCAGATGTAACTAAGCAAATGCGATTTTCAGTTGCTGTAGAAATATTTTGATGGGGGCACCTTTAAGGTAGGGGAAGATATTAGTTATGTATAACTGGTGCTCGTCTCCCTTAGGACATATATTCTCTGGCCTTTCTAATTGCAACATGCTGTGGTAAACAACATATAGGAGTGAGATGGCACGAGACAAAGTTCATCCATCCTTCCATCCATCCATTCTTTATCGCCGCTGCTTATCCATGTCAGGGTTACGGTGGGGCTGAAGCCTATCCCAGCGGTCTTTGGTCTTAAGGCAGGGTACACCTTGGTACAGTATACTTAAAATTCAATACCATTAGCATTTCATAGGGGCCGAGGAAACGAGGTTAACCTCCTTTGAATCTTCATTGGTGATGTCTGGTCTAGTTTAAGCACATAGCCAATCCCCTCTTTTCTCACTAATTCTTTGAAAATCCTGACAGTTACTCAGCAATGCGGTGTGGCTGTCTGGGGAAAGGGCTCACTGTTAATCTGTTGTTGGACTGGGTAGGATTAGGAGCTGATTTAATCACAATGACATACAAATTGTCCCTGATTGGTGGGTCTGTGATTCATTTAGAGGCTGGGAGTCAAGGACTATGATTCAGACAGGGCTGATCAAACTGTAACCTGATTAAATCACATCCTCTTTTGAGCTGCATATTCCTCTTTGGTCAGCTGCCATTGGAGGGTGAATGGGAAGGAAGGAAACAGCTGCTTTACCATGATGGGTTACTTTACACCATGCTGATGTCATTCACTTTCCATACTAGTTCTATTATCATTATATGTTGTTCTCAACAAGTGCCAGACCCTAACCTTGGATGACAAATTATGGTGCACTGGCACTGGTCGCACTTATACGTGCATTCTGGGTAGTAAACAGACCTCAAGACAGACCTCAGGTAAACTCTTGCACAAGAGGCCTTATTAGAGGTTGGACTGCAACACATGCTTACCATGCCCTCTACTGGTGGTTGTGAAGCATAATTATTGCACTTCAAATTTACTGGGTATAAAAAAATAAACAAACAACATTCATAGTCAGTAGTGCTAGACAGCTGTAATTGAAAATAAGAATAAGAATAAGAATAAGAATAAGAATAAGAATGAGAATGAGAATGAGAATGAGAATAAGAATAAGAATAAGAACATAATTTATAAAACTATATATTCATTTATGAACCAATCTATATGAAATTTCATAGATTTATTTATTGGACTGTTCTGTCTGCCGTAAGCAAATTCTCTCAAATTAATATTAAAATTAAATTGTATTAAAATTATCTCTTAATTCGGTCAAATGTGAGTTACACTTTTCTTTTCTTTTCATTTAAACAAGTGCATGAAGTTTGAAACGTTACATTTACACTCACCACCATGACCACGCACCTCCTTTTAAAATGAGATGTTATTCCCATTGTCGCCAGTAGAAGGCAGTGTGGTATCTTACTGACGCTTTACTGAGTCAAAACGTTTCCCTATTCTTTTTTGTAGCCAGCGTATGCCCTTTCCAATTGTCACTTGCATATCAAAGTGCATATCAAAGTACTTTGTCATATTACACTTGTAATCATTTCAATAACTGATTGACAGGATCATAGTTTTCTCTGAAATTAACCACATTGATCCAGTGAACTGTGTGAAGCCTTACAAGGGAGTAATTTCTTTATAACTTGTCTTGGAATTATTCCAGAGGAATAATGACTCAAAGCCAAACTGAGACCAATATTTCCTCCCTGTAATTCTATTTACTTGTTTCAGAGCAATTTACAGTGCAGTGGATCACAGCAACAAGGTCCAATTTTAATAAATCTGGTTCAATTATGGCTTATAGTCGTTAGAAAACTATATATCTGTAATTTAGGCGCTACAGTAGGTTGTAGTCCATATAAAAAAGACAGAGGTGAGTTGTAGTCCATGTGAAAAAAGGTTACAGAAAAGAATTTAAAAAAAAACATTTATTGCAATGAATGAACCACTTAAATACAAAATACATCCATGATATTAAACATGGCTAAAATGTACCATAATGAACAAGTCAATCATAAAGAGACAAAAACAAACCATTTTGTATTTTGAATTCACACATGAAAAATGCTTGAATTGAACCATTTAGGGCTGTCAAACAATTATATAATACTATTTGGAGTTTTATGCAACAACACACACACACACACACACACACAGCAGGTGTCGGGCCTTTGAAATTATGATTACACGACTGTAATGACTATTAGTCATAAAAAAGTGATTTCATTTGACAGACCTAGAAAGGCAACACAACACCAGAAGTTATTTGAGAATTAGAATCATAATCAGAATTCCTTAACAATTAGAGTGAGAGAATTAAAGAGCTAAAACAAGAAGAGATGAAAAAAACCTCTCCCTCAAAAGAATGCTGAAGAAGTGGTCTGGTGTTTTTTGTCCAAATCTAAGTGTGATTGCTGTGTTCAAACTAATTTTATATACAACGAAATGAACCCAACTACAACTGAACTGGACCAAACCACATAGATGAAAAAACACACAAACAACACGTTGGGAAAAATAATGCATACTGGGTTCAACGAAGGCAGAAAATGTAAATTTTCATACTATGACTGTGCATGTTTGTGTTCTCTCCTCCCTTCAGCCCACTTTTAGAGACAACAGAGCAGAACGAGAGCGAGCGTTAGCCTGAAATACAGCTCATTTGTCAGTGACACAGGAATGCTGTGACCTTCCCAAGACAGGCAGGCCGTGCCAACTCAGCAGTTTTCCTTTCTGGGTGAATTACAGTCGTCACCCGCATGAATGAGAATGGCTCCCTTCGCGCACACACACACACACACGTACACACACGTACACACGCGTGGGCACACACACACACACTACAGGAGAGCTGATGCCAATGACAAGCCTGGGAAAATAAAAGGAAGTAAAGATACTGTCTGTTTTACTTGTTCAAACTTGACACTTCCGGTGACATTTTCATCACACTACATAGTTACCTATCTAAATTTTTGTCAATTGACTCAATATTGCAGGAGGGGATAACAAAAAATCTTGTTTAATGGAAATGGCCACATCCATGGATGCAGGCCTACAGACCTACGCCATTCAGGAAAACAAAATTATATTCTATGACGTATGCTTTGAATGTTATAGGCCCAGTAATAAAAGTGGTTGTTATAGCGCCACCAGCAGGCTGACTAATGCCAATATATAATGTGTTCCTCTCTTTATTTTTAAGTAATCCTGCTGAATGCCAAACTAACCAGCACAAACGAAAACGTGACATCCTTTGTGGAGATAAAAAGGGGTAGTTTCACTTTTTTGTTCAGAACAGCTGTTACTCTTATTATACTGCTATCAAATGTGTCCTTTCTGCCAGATGAGAAACTATCACTGAAAACTTCAAAATGCTTCATGATGGCACAGAGATTTTATAACAGGACATCGGGGGCTTCCTCCTGACTTTAATGAAACCACTATTACATTTGTTCATAGGTGTGAATGGGGACACGATCATCCTCAAACATTGTAACATAAGGTGATGCGGCCATGTACCGCCATCATCTCGACTCTCATGAGATGACCGCCTGTCAAGACCATTAGGCACTGAGACCGACAATTGCTTTTTTCAAATATAAACCCCATGAAGTCATAGGAGGAAGCAAGAAATCATCAGAACACGTTGCTTTTTCCCTCGGGAGATTCTAGTTTAAAGGTACAAACTCAAAAATAATAATTGGTTAGAAGGTCATGATTTTGTCTGATGGCAGTTTTTAAGGCATTTCTGGCAGAGTGTCCTGTCTCCCGCTAGGTTTTTACTGATGACAAAGTAGAAAATGAAAAAAGAGTGTTATAAGGTATGGAAAATGGCCAGCCATCATGTGAAATATACTTCATAATAAATATGAACATAAATAAAGCATACAGGACCACTTGTAAGACCACACCCCAGTAGATATGGTCATCATTTCAAATATTTCATTCATTTATTTGGTTTACAGAGCTTGATCAACATATTGTACATGATACGATGAACAGGAGTCAAATATGTGAAATACATACCACGTTTTATTACATATGAAAGTATATAAACAACCAGCAGGCTACACTACTGCACTTTCATCAAATAGGATAGGATCTCTCGCTCTCTCTCTCTCTCTCTCTCTCATTTTCCAAGGACCAGTCTTCTCCTTGTGTTGCTAACCATACTTCATTCATTCATTCAGTCATTCATGCCGCGCTTTCAGCAGCCATAGGTAACAATGATGATCTGATTATCATTTATTACATTTAATCTGATATTACATTAATCAGAATCTGTCTCTCCCTTTCTCTCTTCATCGCCACAATTCACTTGAGACTACTTGTGTGCCATCTGTGTGTATTTTGTGATTGCTATATGTGCAAGTCAAGTCAAGCCAAATATATTTGTTATATTATTTGTATAGACATGCAGTGTCTCAGTTATCGCTGTACGCATGCCAGTTTTTTGTTTCATTAGAGAGCTCATGTCAAATTTTAGTGTAATGATGCATGTGATACATTTTGACTCCTGATTCATAGCTGAGAAAAATGTGTTCATGAGAGAGTGAATCAGCCTTGAATGTTCAGAAAGTAATGCATGCAGTGTGTTAGCACGATACCTCAAACAACAAGTTTGCCGCCAAGTATACACACAACTCTGTCCCCACAAATCCGAATTTGGTGGATTGTTGCAATCAGATTTACAGGGAAGCTTTGATTGGGAGATCGACAAAAGCAGGTTCTGGGCTCGCCCAAAGGGGGAAACACTACGGCAGCAGATGGAGTGATAACATTTAATGTGTGTGATGACAAGAACTGTGATCTCTGAAGTCAGGCGAATGAAGCCAACACCAGTATGAGGTGAAGATGGTGAGGTGAAGGTTTTATTTAATGTAACCAAGGTGATCATGTGATAATGCTCCAAATGGACTGTTCATAGATTAATTTGACATATTAGGACTACAAAGAATATACAATATATATAAATGGGGGTGGGAGGGTACTAGAGAAGGTGGCTAGCATTAGGACCCAGCCCCACCTAGTGGAGTTTACATGAGTTCTCTTCACACCTGATCTGATTGAGCCCTGAGACTTTGTTTGCTGAACCAGCCTTTGTTTGGTAAGGTGGCCTTCATTTGATATGATTTCTCTTTATCGTTTATCGTTTTGACGTGGCTTTTATTTGATAAGGATTTTGAGTAAACAGACAGATTAGTAGTAAAATGTTTGTCCTTTTAGATGAGAGACAAAATACAGGAGGGACTGTTTGCCTTATTAAAATAAAATAGGGCCACATGGTTCAAACGACCTGCATGACTCAGATCAGGGGAAAATTGCTTTAATGGACTGAGTTATATTTTAATCGTTATATTGTCTACAATAAATGTTTGTTTTATTTTCCCCTCAGTTTAATGATTACTTTTATTTTGTTTCAGTTTATTATCTAAGACTCCAATATTTATTGAAGCCAACCACTGTTTTTTCTCACGTCAATGGCTGAGTAACATCGTGAGTGTGTCATTACTCTACTTTTGTGTCAGCTGAGGCTGAGTGCGGTTGGACTCGTAGGAGTGTTACTTCCTATGTTTTTCGTGTCGTTGGTGTCAACACAGTGTGGTTTTGGGTTCAAGCATTTCAATATGATTTGAATGGTGTGTAGTGACTGCACTTTCACTTTCATTTATTTATTTTTCAGTTCAGATTGACTTCACAGTGCTTATTATTATTGTTGTTGTTAGTTTGTGATTTCTTTTCGTTGTTTGTTTCTTATCTGCTTTTCAACTATTGTAAATAAAATCGGTACATGCTATTGAGCAGCCTCTCCCCTTAGTTTATTCTGAGTTCATATTGTTTTATATCACTTGGTAACACACACACACACACACACACATTACAGCCTTTGTACAGCCGTTGCTATGTATACAAATAGAAACCTTCACTGTCAATAACTTGAATTAGATGTATAGAAATGATTTATGTAAATTAATTTGATGTTCTTCTGGATCTTCTTAGCTCAGTTCATTTTAAAATACGTGAACCTGTTTTTTTAGCAGAATTAGCAACAGCTTAGCTAAACATTGGTGGCAGTGGCATGTTTGTAGCCTTATTTATTCATTTATTTTGCTATTATATATAGTTTAATCTGCCAGCTCTGGATTAATGTCTGCATCTACAGTACATCTTTGGATTGGCCACTGTATCATACACATGATTTTCAAAGACTGTGTTCATTCTTTTTTAGACATAGACACATCTATTGACAAATGCCTTACTTTGCAATGTAACTACTGTATCTGGATCCAGACCTTCCCAAAAAAAACATTTTTGTGTTTTTCTCTTATGAAAAAGACAAGCCTGAAAAAATAACCTTCCTCCGCAGGGGTAATAAGGAAAACCATGAATTTGTCAAATGTGTGAATATAAACCTTGAAAACCCTCCTTGCGAAACGTAGAGAATGCTGGCGGACGTGCAGTTACTGAAAATAAGGCCACCTAAAAATGATGATAATAAGTGTCCTTTTCACTCTTCACACTGCACTCCTTATGCCTGAAATCATTGTCGTATCGACTCACACATCCTTGTTCGTTCATTCATTCTGACACACAAGCATTGGAGAAGCCTCTTAACCTTCAGGCTGTGATGATTGTGTACACCCATCAGGCTGGCATAAAACGATGGGAGGACCTCTGGGTTGCAGCTGCTCATTTATACAACTACACTCGCATTAAAAATGATAAACATGCAGAGGTGCTGCAAATATAAAACATTCCAGGCTCCACACTGTACAGGTGTGACTCCGTGCATGTCTCTATAGGTGTCGTATTCACTCTGTAGTCCGTATAGGAGACCAGATGTGCTGCACAGTCTGTAGATGTTCCTTTTCTGTTTCAATCTTAATTAGATTATATGGAGGACAGAGACAAATAGTCTGAGCATCAGAAGCTGACACACTCACAACACTATGTGTGATTCTTACCAGGATAATCCCAAATCCATAAAAACCTCTTATTGACCAGTTTTAGGATTACTGCCTCTGCAAAGAGACGGTTTCTCATTCTGTGTGTCTCAGATTGAATTCAACATATTGTTTCAGTCTGTTTGGCGAGGTAATATTTGTCAAGAATGACCCCTGAACCATTGGACCATTGGTCAGGTTAAGTAGACTGAGTGCTGCCTTGAGTTACTAATGCGACTCATTAAATGTATCCAAAATACTTTAAATATGTGAATTACTAGCCTTAAGGTATGCTTAATTAACAATGAATACTTTACAGGAACATATTTTTCTGTTATTTTACATCATGTTTATGGTGTAATATAATATGTGTAGAGTGTGTGCTCAACACATGAGGCTGACCATAGAATGATATCCAGAAAGTCAAACCCATAGGTCCTGAATGACACAGAAAGCTTCATTTTTGACCGATCCTTTAGATCCGTATCATGTTAACATCAGTTTTTAACATATCAGAATTGTCCTGCCTGCAGTATGCCTACAGGTTTCAACAGACCTCAAAATGAAAATAGGAATGTGCAGATTTATATCATAGTCTAGATTAACCTCTTGGCCACATTTTTTTCTGTGAACAAAAAGGCAACAGTTCAAATTCATTCCTTTTGTATGAGCTACACGTTTAATATGTAAATGATATTATTGACAGAAATATCCATATTGCTACCCTACATTATGCAAATCTGAACAGCTTCACATGGAAACAGTGGCTATCATGTAACATGTGGAGCTCAGACAGTTTGCTGTTGGGGAGGTAATCCTTTCTTTGAAAATAGCACCTGAATCCCGATGATCCAGCATTGCTGCAGAGAGAAGCATAACTAAATTATGTATATTGTGCTGAGTTGAGACTTATATGGTTATAATGGCTCACTAGGCCGCTGTGTTTGTTTTATTTTGGTGCTTGTGTTTCTGTGGCAGGGCACAAGATATTTGTAATTGGTACAGTGCTGACCAGGATTCTACCATTACTGTCTAATCACCTGTACACTGCAACAGATGAAATCTTTGCTTATTTGGATGAGTGGAAAACAAGAGAGCCTGGATGATCGCGTTGGGCCAGTAATGAGCTCTGTGAGTAGGGGAAACTGTAACTACAGAGGAGGATGTGGAAGCAAATGCTCTGCTCTAAATATCGGCTGCTTGTTAGTTTGGTTATTAAGAGCAAGGATTCGTTTACAGCTTTGACCTAGTGTCGATGCACAGTCCGGATAAAATTGCTCAAGGGTATTCAGCAGCAAGCCAATTTATTGGCCGAGATATTCCCTGCCTATAGGAAGGGCAGAGAAGATCCACAATAGAAATTTCAGTGCAAAGAGATGACTTGCAAATATCACATGGCTGATTGGGTCACTAGTGGGTGACAATGGGCAAAGCTCAACTGTGTTTTGGTTGATTCACTACTTCATTAACCCACATTTTCATTGCTAGCGGACTTTTGAGGGTGCAGCTGTAACTGAGCACTTTATAGCCGATATCTATGACCTTTGCTCGCATTCTTGGCTAAATGCAAGCTTGCTGCAGATTGCACCCACATTGTGAACCTGCATAACATCTGAATACTGTCCTCATGAAATAGCAGAACGAAATACAATAATAGATTTGCGCTTAGACGTGGTTTGAGTTGGCTTGATGCAAACAATTTGCCTGACCACTCTTCATTTTTAGACAAATGCGCCCATCAGTGCAAAGATGGGTGCAGGTGCATTTGCTACATAAACTTGTGCTGACACTATGCACCACTTTGCACTGTTTTGTGCCACTTTGTGCAGCATGTAAGATATGGGGGAAAGACAGCTAAACTAGAAAGCCCTTGGGATGATGCCGCCTTGGCATGGTGTAAATTCAGCCTTTATGGGGTATTTCTCCTCTTTCTGAATGTAGAAATCCACTTCTGTTCTGAATAGCCCAGCTGCCATCGTGATTATATGGCTGCTACTTGTGCATGTAAATCATTCATCCATTTCTGGTCCGTACACGCCCTTCAGCATTTCAGAACACCCCCAGCACACCGCCTTTGAGGAACCTTCTAAGTAGCCAGGTGACCTCTGCCGAAGCAATGGGTCTTATTTTACGTGACACTTTTCCAAAATGCCTCCAGGAACAAAGCGAGGCAGTAAGAAAGGATGACACTATAAAGAAGTAAAACCACATCATTAAAAAGAAAAGGATGAAATATAAAACGGAACTGGGAAAACATATGGACTAGGCAACACTTCACACAGCTAAAATGAGGACTTGTCTTCTTACAGGGCAATTTTAGTCAATATTTCAGGGCACATGAAGGGGATATGGCTCCTCTGGTACAAAACAATGGTCTGCAATACACAGTGTGAATATTTCAACAAGAACAGTGCACATCCGAGTCATACTTTAAATTTGTGTTGTGTTTCATTTTAAGAGAATAAGTTGTACATTGGAAAGAGATACAATTAATTGTCTCAGGATCCAATATGTATGTCAATATGAGGATCATATTTTCAGGCAAAAAAGTTACGTAATACAGGTTTTAATTTTGTAGAGTGTGACTTTTTTAATATCTAAAAAACAAAGATTATGACCTCTGACTTGATTGGCAAGACTTGAGCTAATTTGCAGCTTTGGAGAAGCTACTGAATAGCAATTTGCTAGCATGAAATTCTGTTGAGCTGTTATCTGGCTGCCAGAAGAGAGCATCAATGACACTATACATACTGTACATCACTGCAGAATGTTTCTCATGTCCTCTTTCTCCATGTCCTTGCCATATAACATCAGTAGGCCCATGAGTGTGTAGGGCGTTGAATGGCATAATAATAGGATTAGCCTTATCATAACAGGAATTTTTGCTCCAAGCTGTGCACTCTAATACCGACCCCTCAGCATCTATTCAATTACGTAATTAAACATGCATCAAAATCCAAACAATATCCCCAACGCACTCACCTGCAGTCCTGCACAAACAAGAGCTTAAGTCACACTGGTGCAAATATAGCATACATAAGGACATATTTATACATTTATGATGATACATATACACATGTATGCATACACATTGATTCTATTTCTTTCTCTCTTTGGTGAGGATTACACATTGAATATGCATGCACGCACGCATGATGGCTGCGATTCTTGCAGTTGAACCATACAAAGTACAGGCACAATTTAGGCCGGTCTGTAAAAGGAAAAACCACAGGCCCAGATGGCATCTCAGCTCCTCTTTTAGTCCAGAGTCGTTTCCAAGCATTCTATAGAGTCACATGTTGTCCCATCTCTCTGGGGAGGAGAAAATTTTTAATTTCTGTGCTACAAAACCTTATCTCATTGCAAACATTGACCACGGCCCTCTATCATTACAGACGCAGAATCAACATTATGAAATGGTGCAAAAAATCGATGGTGTGGAAAAGGTGCGTTCTCTCCAATTTGAATACATGCAGGCCCAAGGCACAGACGATGCCGACATCAGCATTATACACTTTATTTGCAAGCACATACAGCATGCTAAGGCAAATGCTCACTTTTTATATGTTGATTGTAGTTCCTTCTGTTCCTCCTTCTGCCAGGTCTTTGAATAGAGAAGCTAATTCCTTTTTTGAATCTTTTTTTTTTTTTTTGTACCTAATTGAGTGAATAACACTCCGTCAGAGGTGAAAGAAATCAGCACAGGAGCCACACAGGACTGTGGCAACTCACCACTTCTCTTTAAATTGGACACGAACGAATCCACCAGAGCACCAAACCACCGACTTTATACAAGTTATTAGACGACACTCAAATTCTTAGCCTCCTGCAAGACTTTGGTCATTCCATCTACTGCAACCCAGAAATGAAAGGTTCGTGCAGTGATGCGTGGAAAAAAAACATCTTATCATGCATATATCAATGGTCAGTGGGGGATCATGGTCGGCCACGGAGAGGTTATTTTTCAGGTAGTCTTCTACGAGTACCTCGGTGTTCACATGGACAGTGCACAGCTGGTCGGTGCATGTTGACAGCCTGTAGACTGTGCTTCTTACAGAGACTTAGTGCGGCTTCACACCAGAGCTTTTACCGGCATTTTCACGTGTAGTTTTTTTTTTGCTCGGTTGATATTTTGATTTCCTTTTCCCATTGCTGTGGGTCATCCCCTCGCGCTGCACTGTCCTTCCTGTCTATCTCTGTGCTGTACCTCATAAGTAAGGCGGAAATGCCAAAAACATAATCCTGAGAAAATACTATCAGGTATGAGAGTTTAGCCTGGTATGAAAACCTCTTCAGTGGATTGGAGTCCACCCGCTGGCTAGCCAACAAGTAGCTGACCCACTGCCATTTTATTCAGCGAAATGGAGCTGCTGCCCTCTGAGAGGACGTACAGGGCGCCCCATTATACAGTGAACTGTTAGAAAAATTCATTTGTGCCCACCTCAATATGGCTGCTGAATAAAGGTTTGGGCTAAGGGGTTAGTGGGATTCTCTTGTGTCAGAGTGTCCAGAGTATAGTATTTAATCCTCCAGGTTTGTTTAAGTATGGGAGCCAATCACCATGTGTGGAGCAATTGTGTGAGTAGATAAATCTGGATGTAAAATTTTGGCTGTCTCTTTTTCCATCCGCCTGGCTCTCT
This sequence comes from Brotula barbata, assembly GCA_900303265.1. NCBI lineage: Eukaryota > Metazoa > Chordata > Actinopteri > Ophidiiformes > Ophidiidae > Brotula > Brotula barbata. The sequence continues at coordinate 69,161 of OMNV01001750.1, forward strand.
CATTCACACGATATCCTCATCAATTATAAAGGAAGGGACTGACTCAGAGGAAATGGAAGTAACAAATTGATAAGTACCTCCTCTTTACACTTGCTTTCATGCTCAATGACGTTATATGTTATTGTGTTGTTACTTGCTTTGTTTACCTCCATACCAGCAGTCTGTATCAGTAGTCGCTTCTTCACCTCTCACCCTTCCGTTTCCATTACCACGATCTGTCTCCCTTACACAGTAAATCAAACATGAATCCCTGTAAGCAGTGGTCAATACTTCATAGAGGTGCTGTCACTCCGAGCCCCATATTTCACCCTGAGGTGTGCAGTGTTTCTTGAGCCAAGGCAAGTTTTCTTCAATGGAACCAAGCCATAGCCTTTCTATTCAATTGCAGAATAGGTTATTTTATAACTATTGATGTTGAATTCATATAATCTCATCACAGTGTAAACTGGAGCACAGAGCTGATTAAATAATAAGAATGCTAAATGCAAAGCAAATCCTTGGGTTAGGTATACTGCTGTGAGGTGATATACTGCACTCTTTCCCCCGGTTTTACTTGAAGTGCTTTCGTCAGTTAGACAGACAGACCCACTGCTGTAGTTATTACTGCTTCTACAACAGCAGTGATCCAGCAGGTTTAGACACACACCCTATAAAAGCAGGAGGTGAGATTGTTTTCGTCATTGCTGCAGTTTAACTATGTGCTGCTGAGGCAAAAAGAAAGCGGCTCAGTGACATATTATGAAGTTTCTGTTTAAAAAGACAGATTTTGCAATCTCTCTCTCTCCTTGTTGTAAAAAAGGTAAACAGCCTGACATTATTCCCACATTTCTTATGTTTCACTTTTCTCTGGGATGTATTTCATATTTGCTGTAGCTGCGACCCTCAGCAGTCTTTGTGCTGATTCGTGCGGTTGGATGATGGTACTCCCTGTTGGCTCCCTGTTTGGAATACGATATCATTACACATCAGCACATCAATAAATGATTTCATCTGAATGTTTATGCCTTGTATGTTGGCTTTAAATCACTTTGTTTAAGTTTAAATTTCCCATTTTGAGCATCCAATATCTGCAATTTCTCCAACTGTTCCGCTTGCAGTGATAAGCATTTCTTTTTCTTATTTAAAAAAAGCTGACTGATTTTTGGTTTTACCCTGTATCTATTCTTCATAAATCCAGTATGGCCTGACATGTTGGCTGTCAATGACGTATAAGTAAATATTATGAAGGCTACTGGGGTACTCAGTTTGGGTAAACACTATTTTAAAAAATGACCTGCATCACTCCAAAGAATGTTTTAAAATGCAATTAAGAATTTTGGCAATGTTTGACTCTTTTAAATAAAACATGTAGCCATTGGAGTAATTAAATTTTTCCTGAATTTATCATGATAATTATACAGTATATTTCCATTCATTTGATTACAAAAGCTTATGAAATTGATCAACAGTTGTTGTTTTTTTGTCTCTGTTAATAGTGTAGAAGAGGAAAGGAGTACGAGGGTGTTTGTAATATGATGTGTGTATTCTGGAGACTAGGAACAATATGCTCTTCTCTGTGATGGAAAATACAGGAGACATGCAGAGGATCAGTAATGAGACAATGAGATTACAAAGACAGACGCAGGCTGATGTAAGATTTATTCGGCTGGCCATGCACAACTGGATCGACAGGAAAAGGAGAGGAGCACGGGTAAAAACAGAATCTGGTAGAAATATAATTAATGTAGCTAACGAGAGAGTAATGTATAGTAGATGAGAACAGAACCGAATAGTGAATAACAAGAAGGAGAAAATGGTGCATGCAATACAAACGTGCAATTTTCTGTTTGGTGCCCAAATAATGTAATATTAGAATTATACATGGCTCCCAGAACAACTACTGTACTGTTGTGGATCTATTGTGTTCCCTTCCTGAAGTAGGAGACACTTTAAATCCTGTTATCCAACCCTTCTCTTTCTTTTTCTTCTTCTTCTTCTTCTTCTATCTCTCCACCCAACCTCTGGCTGACGAAAAAGGGAAAGCAATTAACATCACTGTCACTATCCATCTAATATCCTCAATCTTAATAGAAGATGACAAATTATGGAGTGCAGTATGGGATGCCATGGTCCGCCCCTATACCCTCCTGTGTGTCCTGTGAAGGTGAGACAGAATGGTGCAGAGGAGCTGCAGAGCTTTATCCATTTTCCTCCTTTATTTCAAGTGATTCAGTACTCAGTGTGCGAGTGGTTCTTCTTTTCCTTTTGTCTTTTCATTCTCCAAAACAAAAGATGTGTTGTACAGGACATTCTGTAGACAAAAACAAACAGTGGAACGTGCCAGAGGGCCTGGGAATGTGACATCCAGCGACCTCGAGTGTCTGCCATAACCTCTTAATCTCTGATGTATCGATCAATAACCCCTCTTCCCCCCTCATCACTAACTCTTAGTTTGCAGCCACATCATCAAAAATGGATTTTTATTATATATATAACAGATGTCCCAAATTTTCCAAAGACAATAGATTTGTCTGAATGGATTTGTGGCAAATTCAACTTAGATGATTGGCAATCAAGAAAAAATGTGAAATAATTGATATAAAAAGTTAAGATATCTATCATGGAATGAATTCACAGTTCATACAACAGCACATCAAAGCCATTGAAATGACCTGGAACTTTTATTTATGTATTTATTTAAATATCTATTTATTTATAGCTTAATTTGTACCCAAATTGACTGACTTTAAGGGTGGAAGGGATAAAAAGGGATGAAGGTTTTACAGGTTTTACAAAACACAACAATCTACCATCACTGTAGATTGTTGTGTTTTGTTTTGTTGATTTTTATTTCATTCAAAAGTTCTGGTGTGAAAGAGGGCCAGAGATAGGTCCACTCTCTTCTTCTGTAGTACTCTGCTATGTTAGGCAACAGTAAGATATCTTGACATAGTTTCTACATCTTGTACCCATCCACTTGTAAATTGTGAATGAAGTGTAAGCATCTTGGAGTGTCTTATCGCTGCAAAAATGCTTTGAAGTGTAAACACTTGACAGAGTAAGAGATGCTGAATTCTTTGAAGCCTGTTGGGATCCACGCTGATATTTTTATATTCACTGTAGTGCTTTGAAGTAAAAGAGAAATGGAGTCAACAAAATGCAAAATACACAATACAAAATCTGTCCTTACATAAACTACGCATACATATCCCATGCACACACATCTACATATTAATGCTATGTGAATATTTCAGGGCGTTGTATGAGATGTGGCAGCTTCACTCCAGAATGCATCATGAATGTGACATTCCCAGCCTCTGTTTTTTCTAGGGCATCAGGAGGGAATGGGAATCCCATCTGCTTCACTGGTCACATGACATAAAAAGTCAGCTGTAAGACTACAGCTAACGTTTGCCTTAGGCATGAGCGTTACGTTTGATGTTTCATGTACGCCTTCAAATTTGGTTTTTGCATCTAATGTATAACTTTTCAAAACAGTTGTCAATCCTGGTAAAATAATAATGATAATGAAAAATAGGTCATTCTGAGTCATCTTTCTCCATATCTACTCCCAGGTGAATCTCTGGCCACACCCACAACTCTATAACTTTCTGCAGAAAAGGCATATTTGATGAAACTCTTGCAAGCTAATATTTGATTTTTTTCCCCCTACCAGTGCACATCAATGTGTCTTACATCTTCACATACTGAAAACCATGACTGGATGGTTCATCACCTAAGGGATGCACTATATTAGTCTTCATTTCTCTCACAATGGAAAGGCAGTCTGTGGTCATCCTGCAGTTTCATGCGTTTGTCAACCATATAAACCCATTCAGACATACATCCACTATCATTAGAGAGGATGATGAGTATTTTTTTTCTTTGAACCAATATTGTAAATAAGTGGCAGCAGTCCGAGTTCCTCTCCTCGTTCCCAATGGTGAATGCCAGCACCCTACGGAGTAAACAAACTTCAGCCACTTGTATCGTCAATCTCATTCTTTCACTGCCCAGAGCTCATTTTTACAGGTAAGTGATAGAACGTACAGCAGATGATGGATAAAGTGACAGCTATGCTTCACACTCTGCTCTCCCTTCACTTTTCACTTTGATACAGCATCCCCATCAATGCAAAAGCCACACCAGTGATGCACATATCTTGCAGTCCACTTATCCTTAATTGCACTGTCAACCTTTCTTTCCTTTGTAGTAGGTGGATTTGAGCAGGCTGTTTCACCTTTTCAATAGGTTGCAGTAAAATGTTTGTCATCCGGATAAGATTTTGGTCCGTTTTGGTCTGGATCAGGTTTATAGTCCACCTGTTTGGGATGTGTGGTTGTAAAAAAGACTTTATATCCTGCATACTACAACAACTACTACCTCTACTACCACTAATAATAAAAATCATTGTCATCATCATCTCTCACTGTTTAAGATGCTTCATCCCATTCCATATGAATTATTAATTTTTAATTGTGTTCTTTTTTCTATGTCCACAGGTCAGTAACCTGTGTGTGATTTATGTGCGGCTGTGACTGATGTCCCCATGGCGATTACCACCCACTCCTGCCTCATTGTATTATGTTTCAAATGACAACACTTACTCACACATGATTCTGACAGCAACTACACACCCACACACTGACACAATTTTTCGGTGTTTGTGTTAGTACACAAGCAGACTCACAAACAGAGGCTCACACATGTTACCATAGAGATACAGTGTGGGTATTTGCGATTTGGTAAGAGCAGAGTACCCCGTGAGATTTGGCCTCTTATTGTGCATGGTGTCGTTAGCTTGTTGTTACAGATGCTCAGAAAGGAAACGGTGTCATTGTTATACTGTGCACATGCACAGCGAGAGCACAACACATCGTTCCCAAAAAAAAAAATACTGAAAAACTAAGACAAGAAAATGATGTGAAGCAGTAAAGGAATGACTTGTGTAATTTTTAGTTCTCTGTTTCAGTTTCTTCATTTGGCCAAGCCACAACATGAAGCCAGTGAAGCAGCCAGACGTCGTGAGAAACCAATATGTGAACTTAAAGTGATGAGGAGATCTACTAGTCTCATCTAGCTTGCATATTTCTTTGCTGTAGAGCAAAAATAACTTGACATTTTGGTATTTGCAAAAGGTTTGCAGACAGATGCACCGGTTCTCTTCAAGGTTTGAAAATGTGATGCATTAAAGATCATGGGGTGAAGGCAAATCAGGCTGATGTCATGGAACTTTCCAGGATATAGGGAACAAATAGACATCAAAAATAACTTTTTCTTCCCTGGCTTCCCTGGCTCATTGACTATATTTATTTGAACTTCCATTATGTTTGGTGCATTTCAAGTGTGACCACTGATGGTAACATTCATTATCCCTTTGCTCTGCTTAGTTCCTCGACATTGAAATAAATGGTGATGAGCAAAAAGTCTTGCATGGGACTTCACCGAGGCTGCGGTCATGAGGATCCCGACAACACTACGCTAACATCAGAGTTCATTCACATTTCCAGCAGGGAAGCTTACAACCGAGAGAGGCAATCGTTCTCACAGCGAGGCGGGAAATGGTAACGCGCAACGAAATGAAAACCAAAATAATGACTGCGTTACGGAACATCGTGATATCATGATGAATGATGATAACCATGGTTTGGACAAACATGATTTTGTAACATTTGCTTTAAGCCTCTTGACTCCACAAGCCAAGCAAACCAAACCGCCTCTCTCTCTCTCTCTCTCTCTCTGTAACATTTTGCCCTTGTGTGTTAAGAAATGTAATTAACTTTGCTTTAACCTGCCAGGCTTTTTCAGATGCTATTTGTAAACCAAACATCTCAAACCTCACAAGTTCTTTCTTGTTTCTTTATGAGAGGGTGATGAGGGCATCGGGCTGATGAAACGGATGAATCCAGCACAAGAACATAATCTAATGTTATCTGACTCGAGGTTTGAGTTCTTATGCCGATATAATCTATATAATCTAAAAAGCAAGAGTATAGTAACATATCCATTATTTATCATATGCAATAGTTAAGTTTGCTTTTGAAATGTTTCCTTTAATCATACTCGCTTTATCAATAGTCATGGGTGTCATTGTCTACTTTTTACAGATTTTTTGTGTGTGTGTGTGAGTAAAGTATGAACAGAACGATGAGTGGAGTGTAATTATGGGGAAAACAAAGCAGTGCATCCTGCTGCATTCTAAAGCGGACCTCGCTAACAACCTTTTTGTTTTTTTATTCATGAAATTATGTACCCACCAGGGCGTATAATTAGAAATCAATTAAACTTCATATCACACATCCAACTAAATTGCTCAAAACCATTTTGAGTACATTATCTAAGAACTCTTCCCAAAGGCCATAATACTGTGAAGTTCCTCTCAAATCAGTAAAGTACTGTATATGCGGACAAATGATATACGGATAACGGATGCACAATCCAAGTCAAAGTTTTGAAGCGTCTGACAAGACAATAGACGCATACGTTATAATTATAGCCATTCTAAATGTATCATTCTCTCCGTTTAGAAATTTAATGTGATATCATTATGCAATGTGTAAATGAGACCTTTGTGTCACCTTTGTTTCCCATGTGTTCATTTTTGATCGCATGAAGCAGAGAGAGAGAGAGAGATGCTAATTATACTTTATAAGGATGGATGTCTGACTGCATACACGCAGAACTTAAGCGCTGACACGGAGAACAGAGCTTACATTATTGCAATGCAGGAGCAAATCTTGTCAGTGGGATGCTCTCAAATGTGCAAGAGTGTGTGCATGATTGTGTGCGTGTTTGGTGTAATTCATTTTAGCCCTCAAATTAAACAACAGCTGCTTGATAGAAATGCAAATGTATTTGCATTTTTATTTGATTTACTAAAAGGAATGTCCTTCCAGGCTTCCTTCCGCACTCCTCTAGATTTCTCCCATAATGGTTATTTCTCTGCGCAGAGGAGAGGAGTGCTCATTCACCGGAGTTCATAATGGCCCTTCTCTAGCCATGCAGAATAGAATGGGTTTTGGGGGATTGCTTACTCCTCTCAGACATCCACATTGAACTCTTTTAGCCTCAAACTTTGTTGTGATTTATTTGGCGCGTTCACCCTCCAAATGGTACAACCACAGGGTCACACGGTGCGGACGTGCACAGAGTTTATCATTGCAGACATCCACGTTAATTATTGACTTAACGTATGGGAATCTTCTGTTATCATAGTCTCTGTCTGCACATAGATGTTTCTATCCTAGATTTTATTTTTTTTTGTTTTATTTTGTATTATATTGTGTTTTATTCCATTATATTGTTCTATATATTCTATACTACTTTTAGCATTATTTTTGTTGTTTTTGTTATTGTTGTTCCATCGGGCAGTCCACGATTGATTACAGTCTGGACAAGTGGCCAGTCACCACACAGACAGACAAACCTACAAACCCATTCACACACATGGGCGACTGTTCATTTCAGCTAAGGCACGCTGCAGGGTTAGCTTTGTTAGCTTCCAGCGAGATTCGAACCAGGACCATTTTGCTGCTTAACATCTTAAACACAGCAAAATTAATTGAAAACCCTATTAGGCAAAATTATGGGTAATTTCTAAATGATGACTTTCAATGGATATTCAAAATAGTAACCCATCATAAATGAATTGAAAAAATCCTAAAATCCAGTACGGAAACCCTTCCTTTGTAAGCTTTGGCATTTTTCATTTCCTTAAAAGAAGATTTCCTCAGATTGTATCCAGATGCATTTGGTGTCACGGGGGGATTTGGACCTTTTTTTACGAGAATGTAAAATAATGGACCTATTTGTGGTTAGCTCTAAGTTTAAGAGGTTAAAACAGTTTCACCTAATAAGACATCTTAGACCTGTCCTTATATTGGTCATTTTCCCTTCTGTAGCTTCTTGGTTTCTCTGCTTGATCATTCCTTTCTCCCCAAATGGTTCCTATTGTAGATGGCCATCTGAGACAGCGGAGTCTCACTTTGGGAGTTATTCTGATAAGAACCTGGCTCAGTGCCACACACTTGTGAGCCATACGGAGACGCACAGATACACCTGCTATGACACAGTATTAGATAGAATGTGATATTCTATGTTTAGTATATGAATTATAAGATATTCCGATTTAAAAGATATTTAAATTTAAAAGAAAGTATGAGTCAAAAGGAAAGAACCCAAGATTGCAATCCACAAAAAAATAGCTACCAAGTAAGAGGTGACATAAATCATTCATATTGGATCATATTTGCATAAAGTAATTTGAGATGACGGTGATGTGATGGCGATGTTTATGTTCATAGTTTATGATGATGCTGATGTTGTTGATCTATGTTGTTGTTGTTTATGATAAAGATGATGATAAAGACGATGATGGTAATTGTGATAGTGATGATGATGATGATGATGATGGTGATGATGATGATAGTGATGATGTTGATGTTGATGTAGGTGATATTCATATTTTTTGTTGTTGATGATGGTGATGATGATGATGATGATGATGATAGTCATGGTGATGATATTGGTGTTTATGTTGAAGATGGTAGTGATGATGTTGATGTTGGTGATGTTTATGTTCATATCTTTTGTTGTTGATGATGACGATGATGATGATAAGGATGAGGATGAGGATGATGACGATAGGGATGAGGATGATGATGATGATGATAGTCATGGTGATGATATTGGGGTTTATGTTGAAGATAGTAGTGATGATGTTGATGTTGGTGATGTTTATGTTTATGTTCATGTTTTTTTGTTGTTGTTGATGGTGATGATGATGATGAGGATGAGGATGAGGATGAGGATGATGATGACGACTGTGAAGATGCTTGTTTTCCTCTGGGCTCCGGATCGTCTGTGGATCGGGGAGCTGTCCTCTGTGCTGAATCATCCCTCAGTAAACTTTTAGTGAGAAGCCACATTTGCAACCAACACTCCTACACTTCTTTGTTCTTCAGCGGCTTCTTGTTCTCAGCCGAGGATCACACTCACACACACACACACACACACACACACACACACACACACTCATCAGCCTGCGGGTCTGCCAAAACCAGCCCGAATTACCGAGCCCACGCCAGATCACTGCTCTTACACCCAGTAAAACCCGCGATTATCCACAACGATAAATGCCCACTATCGACTTCCATCTCCCTCTACTCCAACTCACTCCCTCACTCCCTCCCACACTCACGCTTCACACCTCCCTCTGCCTCTCAGGCTCTCTCCTGTCTCTTGGACTGCAGCAGAGGAGCCGCTGCATTGAAGAAGACAAGAGAAAAGACATCTCGGCGCAATGCTTCCTACCTCTGATGCTGCTGCTGCTGTTGCTGCTGTGTAGGGGATCGGACTCTCGGCGAACATCTGGCTCTCTACGGCGCTTTGGCTCCTCTCCACGGTGAGTTAGAACCGAAAAACAAAACCGTGTCCGACTATAACTTTACTCGATCCGGGTTCTGCAAATCCATTCGGCGTGACAGACGTCTCACCTTTATGCGCTTTTTACATCACTTAAATAATCTAATGGGAGAAATAGGGGATTAAGGAGATTAAATGGCTATTGTGCTGCCACCTGATTCGAAATTTTCCTTTTTGGAGGATTTTTCGGTAAATTTATGAATTAAAACCCCTGTGCATGGTTGACGGAAAAGTTTGAACCTGCAGGGCGAACTTTCTATCAGCACTCCTAGATGGGCATCACTAAGTAGGACTGCGCTGTCTCCGGTCCAATCTCATTTTCATCAGTGCGGCTCCTAATGAGTGCCCGGACCTGCTTAATTGACAATTATGCTTTGAGCAAAGTTTCCAAGGCAGATGAAGGTTGGGAACCGTGGTGGCGCTGCGGGGATGAAACCAG